>JAXQKB010000010.1:0-142646 GCA_037042295.1 Irpex sp. Y119-03
ACGCGGATTTGCGAGTAGCGCTTGCGATGACCAGTGCCTGGAGGGCGAGCTCTGACTGTCGAAGCACTCGGGGCATCGTCGTTGGTTTGAGCAACCTTAGCTAAGAGAGCATTCAGCTGTGCAACGTCGATGCTACCCTGAGAGCCACTAGAGATCGAGGAATCGTCGTGGGCCAGGAGCGACGGGGTCAGTACACCGGAACTCGTAGTGCCTGATCGTGGACGGCCAGCGCGAGCAGGACGAGAAGATATTGCAGAAGATTGCACTGTGACGAGTTAGAGAAGGAAACGGCATGAGTCGACATGAGACTTACATGGCAGTTGGACCTCCTTCCCTCGGGTGACGAGATTATCGACGTTGGGCAGCGAGAACAAGCCTTGCCTGGTCATGAAGTCGGGCTCGTCATCATGGAGATCCTCAGACGAAGTTGAAGCAACAGAATTTGTAGTCGACCTTTCCGGCACGTTATGAGGTGAGTTATCAGGAGTGAGCGAGGGCATCCGATCAGGTGATTCGTCTTCGGGCTGATCGAAACGCAAGACACGAGCCAGGTGCTGCAGAGCGGTATTCTTCTTACGCACACGGTTGATGCATGGAGAACGTTCAATCCCAGAATCAATCGAACGGCGGCGTACGCGACCTCCCCCGAGCATCTATAAAACAGGTCAGTATACTGCAGCTCAAAGCTATCACAACAAGACTCACAGAGAACATGGTATCGTCCTCTCCGGGTTCAGTATGCATCGTGCTGAAGCTATCAACGCTGATCATTGACAAGGGGCGGAACTGGTGGAGCTGTGTATAAGCATCCTGTTGGGCCTCGGAATGACTCAGATTGAAGACATCGTCGTTGTCTTCCACATACGATGGTTGTCGCATCGATAGCTCAAAGATGGAATCATCGCTTGATGTTCGGGGTACGTTCGCGTCTTCCACGAAGATCGAATCGTGAGCGAACTGTCGTTCGTAGTGCTCGCTTGCAAGACTCTCGGATGAGGACGCTGGGATGGAGGACAGTGCCATGCCGTAGTCTCTGTCGAACATCTTGTCACCGACGTCGGGCCTTCCGAGACGAGAAACCGAGACGTCGCTCATGATCGAGCTAGCGTCAGATGACGGCTGTTGGTTCCACGCTGGCACACCCCCTTGAACCACAAAGCTGGAGCTCGAGCTGGTATCGTCGGGAGGGTTAGCTCCGAACATGCGGTTGTATATGCTGGCGGGAGGACCGTTTGACCTGGCTGAGAAGTTTACAGCGTTAGACAGATGACTACGCCTATAAGGATGCGAAGAGCCAATAGGGCGCAAGTGGAAGCTTGAGGCCTCGCTGTCCATCCGTTGCCTCAAATTGTCCTTCTTCATGAAAGAGAACGTGTCGTCGATATTGCTGGATAGCGCCATCGACATATCGCTCGACGTTGGACGGCTTGAAGCATATCCGAAGGGATCCGGGACACCGTGGTTGAGGACTTCACCGTAAGAAGAGACCGAGGCGACGCTGAACATCGAGAACCGGTTCTGGTAGGCGCGAGAGGTAGCACCCGGTGGTGGGTAGAACGTCGGGCGGTTCATGTTGGGATGGAACTCGAAACCGCGACGAACCTCATCGAACGACTCGAAGCCGTTAAAGCTGACGTCGGATGTATTCCTCGAGTGGCCGAAGGAGCGAGGTAGAGAGTTAGTCAAGTTTGCGAGGTCTTGCGAGAGCCTCTTTGAGCTGGCGTCGGAAGACAATCGCGGTCGCGCCTGCGCTGCAGCCAAAGTTGTCACTCGTGCCGGGCTGGGAACTTGCAAGAAACCATGCGTAGCGGTACCTATGACCGCGTTGACTGCCGAGTTATCGTCCTCCAAGCTCTGTGCGTAGATCGATGGGGAGACGAGGTTGCTGCTGCGAATAGAAGGATTCGAAGACGGAGAGAGATGGGCTATGGGCGGGATGATGTCGGACAATGTCAAAGGCTTGTCAAAGGAATTTACAGACATATCCGAGATGGATGGTCTGCCACCGAACTTGAAGCTCATGTTCAGCTTGCCGTCCGACTCCTTTGGCCGCACTGGACTCGGATTGTCTTGAGGAATTGGGTACTGCATACAGATATCTTCCTCGCATTCCCGGATAAGATGATCCAGAGTGTCGCAATTCGACGAGGGGCAGAATGAATGGTCGTGATCCTCCTCAGAACGGGAATGCTCGTGCACGCTGCCGTTCAAGGAGTCAACGTCGTTCGGCTCAGGCGCAACACGAGACTCGAAGTCCTCCGCAGACGGACGCCTGTGGACTGAAGACGATGGCGAGCTACGAGAGTTGTCGGGCAAGAACAGCCCTTGTCCAAGCCCAAGAGAGAAGTCGAAGTCGGTGCGGAAGGCATTGTCCAGCTGCTCGACAAAGCTTCGTCTGTCGGAGGGCTCCGAGTTGCTGATGAGCTTCTGCAGTTCCCCAGTGAAGTCGAACGACTTGTAGGTGTCGTCCTCGCGGGGCGTGTCCATAGCATCGTCGATGTCCGTCTCACAGTCGTGATCGTCGGTGAGCGTGGCTCGGAAGAGGGGTGTATCAGGTTCTTTCGTCTCTGCCGGTGCTTGAAGGCGAGGTAAAGCTGAGAACAGTAGTATATCAGGATTGAAAGACATTGAGAGACATCGCGGGAACGTACCGTCCAAAGCACTAGGCAAGTCGTCATCGCTCTGCCCAGCCAGGATGTTCTGCAGCTCGTCCGGGATATCGGAATCAGGATCCTCGTCCTCTACCTCCGGCCCTTTGCTACCCAATGCTCCACTCAAACGGAGGGTCTTCATAGCTTCAGGGGGCAGCACAACGCCAGAGTCGCACATCACCGATAGAACAGCAGACTTGCGCGAGTGCCGCGAGCTCGCACGTTTGAAGGCAGCGGGGCTCGGAGACGGCGGTGCAGGCTCGTCATCGTCGAACTCGGCGGATGGCTGCTTGCCAATCTTCTGAGTGTTCAGTCCCGAGCCAAAGGTAGACGAGGATGGAACACTGCGAGTGCGGACGTTGACTGGGGTACCCGATGAAGGCAAGGACTCGAGTCTGGATACGCGTCGGCGGACTGCAGGGTTGAGAGGCTCGAAAGTGAGGGAAGGCTCTTCGGGTGCTGGCACCGGAGACTTGGACCTCTTGTGCGAAGAAAGGCGCAGTGCACTGCTCGGTCTCGAGTTCGAGTTCGACGTCTTCGACGGTGACACTTTCCAGTCGAGGCTAGACCACGGCACGATGGGCTTCCCAAGCAACTTGCGTTGCTCCGTGGCGTCCATCGGTTGTTGTCTCGTCGTAGGGGCGGCGGGGTTGATAGTCTCGAGAAGAGGAGCGTCCGTCGCGGGATCGAAGCTGAACTTGACTTTCCCATTGCCTATGAAGGGGTTTCCTCTACTGGCGACGCCAAGCGACAACGACCGCGTATGAGATGGCATTGGAGCTGAGTGCTTGACCGGTGAGTCCTTCGGCGTGGCCTCGAGATCCAGACGGTCAATAAGCGACGCGAGCTCGTCAGTGGCAGCGTCGAGAAGAGACTTGACACCTGTCAAATTCAACGTTAGATTTCAGAGATCTTGAGAATGAATGTGTGTGTGTATCGTACCGTCTTCACCCTCCGACATACCCTTAGGCCTCGGCCGTCCAATCATCTGCTCCGACATCGGTCTCCGTCTCGCCTTCTTCACCGTACTCGTCACATCCTCACGTGGGCTCTCCTGGCTAAGACTGCTATCAACGCTAACCTCCTCGATCGGCTCGATGGGCTGAACAGGCTTCGACGCAGGCTGCTGCCGAACCTGAACCTCCGGGAATACATCCGCGATGGTAGCTCGTCGACGACCCTCAGGTCCCTTGCCTTCTCGCTCGCGAGTCGACGACTTGGCCTTGGACTGGGACTGAGACTGAGATTGAGACTCGACGCTCTGACGTCTCCGCTCCCGTTCACGGCGCTGCATCTCCTTGACAGTCTGTAGCCCCGCCTCGTCCCACCTTACAGACGCGACGGACCCGTTCGAAGAGCGCGGCGAGCGGAACGAGAATGCCGATATACCAGACATGGAGGACGGCGGGCGCATCGACGAGCCACTCGTACTCGAGACCGACGCCGACGCAGGTCGGCCGTTGGCTCCCATGACGAGGTGCGCTGAGTCGCTGCCCGCGGACATCCGACTGCGTATCGTCGACTCGCGGTCCTTGTCCTTGTCCTTCTGCTGCAGACTACTAGAGGCGGTAGAGAGATTCGACGAGCTGCGCATGTGCATAGAAGACAGCTTCATCGTTTGTGACTGTGGCCCGCCGAGCCCGATCTTGCTTTGCTTGCGCTTGACGGACTCTTCGATCTTGGCGGGAGGCATCATGATCAGGCCGGCCTGACGACCGAGAGAACCTCCCGCAGCCTTCAAGCTGCCCCCGGAGGTCTTGAGACTCAGACTACGCTTCTTCTTGTGCTTCTTCTTCGTCTCGTCCTTGTCGGAAAGGACACCCTCGTCCTCCTTCTCCTTCTTCCGCGTCTTCTCCCGCCTCGACCCCGACCTCTCCCTCTCCTCTCCCCGCACCTTCTTCTTCTTCCTCTCCTTGTCCTTATCCTTCTCCTCGGACCTCCCCTTCGTCCTCGTCTTGCTAGTCGTAACAGTCGTATCTTCATCCATATTCGTAAGTGCGCCAGAAGCGTAGTTGTTGCCTTCCCTCTCGTCATTGTCATTGTCGGTGTCGGTGTAATTGTTATTGCTGGGCGCACGGCTGATCGAACCAGGGCGCATACTAGCCCAGCTCGCCATACTAGCGAGGGAGCGTACGGAGCGCATCGCTCGCAGCGCTATGCTCCCCGTCCCACTCGTGCTGGCATTAGCTTCATTCGCCTCGTTCGTGCCATCGAAGTCTTCTGGTGTGGGTGTCTTGCTGCGGTCGGGTAGACCTAGGAGAGTGGCGACCGAGGAGATCGATGACTTGCGCCGCGGTTTGTGAGTGGGCCTTTTCGTCGGCTTAGGGGTAGGGGTGGCTTCGTTCGAAGGGCCAGGAGCGGACCCGGAAAGCAGCAAGCCGACGTCCAGAGAATTGAACCTCGCTCGCTTGTCGGACGGTTGGAACGGATCGGGGGCTAACACGAAACACGGATCAGTGTCACTCGCAGGCCACAACAGCAAACAAAGCGTCACGCACTCTTTGAACGAGGTTGGATAGTATCAGTACTCTTCTTCTCCTTGACCTCTTTGCGTCCCCGCCCAATGCTCCACCACTTCTGGTTCTCGTCTCCGCTTTCCCCTTTGCGGCCCTTGAGCAAAATCTCCATAGACTTCCTCGCCTTGGGCAGTGCGACACTCCTCCTCGTCGGCGTCCTCTCCCCGTCCTCTTCCTTCTCTTCCTGGTCGATATGCGGCACGTTCGTCACCTCATCCAAAGCACCCCACCTCATCCCGTCTAACCCTATCCTCGACTTCTTCTTCTGTACGACGATAATTGAACCCTCCTCCTCCTCGTCATGGTCAACGTAGATCTCGAACCCGCCTCCCTGGCGGGCAGAGGACGGAGTGTCGACGCCCAACCGGCGGACGACGTCAGAGAGGTCCTTCCCTTTCTCCTTGGTCTTTGCGCCTAGGATGCCGAGCTTGGATTTCTTGGGTACGAGACGTCGGCGAGAGGATTCGCCTTCCTGCGCTGGACGAGGGGCGAGGGGCGCTGAAGTGGAAAAGGGGGCCACGGAGTGGACGGAAGTGTTACCAGTCGAGGGGGTGGCGGAGATGAAGCGGATAGTCGGGGGCCTGGGTGTTGCGTCTGACGGGTCTTCGAATGTGATAGGTGAGCGAGCGCGGTGGACTTGAGACGAGGGGCCTGCCTGAGGGGGCCGTGAGAGAAGTGAATTGCGCATGTTGAATGTAGTGGTGATGGTGAGTGTTCTTGAAGCTTCGTGGTAATGATGGCTGTGTTCTTGTATACGTGAGAGGCGTTACAGTGTCGTGAATGTCGAAAGTAGGGAGCTGGAGTGGATAATGTGGGTATAGACCGGGAGGGTGGACGGAAGTGGAGTTGGTGGTAAGTAGATGCTTGGATTGTCTTGCAATCTTGAGAAGAGAACGTTTCTTGAATAGCTGGAATGTGAATCTGATCCCCCGTGCAGGCCGCAGTGTCCTGTGCTGCACGTACAGATAAGATGAGCCCACTAATCATCGAATGAGCTCGCCCACGCACCTTGTGCTCAAGACCGAGAGCGAACCAAACACCTTCCACCACACCTACAACAGTGGAATAGAGAGGAAGATAACAACTCGAAAGAGACCGAAGGAGGGGCGGCCAGAGAGTAAGGTCGAAAGTCGAACATCGGCGCTCAGCCAACCCCGACACGAGGTTAACACGAGGAGATTGTGGCGCGCCTAGCATGTGACCGTGTGTTGATGCATGCCTCATGGTTCACACCTTTTGTTCGTAGCTACGTTGACGACAGCGGAACTCATCTTCTATCAATTCTTCATATCAGGAAGCGTAATCAATGCAAGAACGACGAGAGGAAAGACGTACTTGCAGCGTACAAAATACCTGGCATCGTCGACGAGTGGATGCGAACTGCCTTGATCGTGACGTAGGTTGCTTGAGACTCGAGCGGTGGCAGTCTCGGTAGGTGGAGAGATTTGGGAAGACAGAGGCAGTGCGACTCGTCCTGCTGCTGGAAAGCGCAATCTGGAGTCGGAGTTGGTGAGGCGGCGTGGTGGCATGTGTCGTGGAAGGCGCCGACGAACGCGGAGAGAAACGCGGAGGAGGCGAGGAGGGGAAGAAGGTGGAAGATAATGTTGAGACAGGTGTAAGTAATCGATTGGTCGATTTTACGCATTTGAGCTGATGAAAGTGTATCTGGCGTGGTCGATTTTATGGGAGGGTTTCGGCCTATACGTGATTAACAGGTGCGTTTCTATGCCCTTGACACGGTACACTGATCATACACTGATTATGTCAGTTGCGACACATGGTCACTACGCCTCACCTTCCTCTTCTGGGCGTCGAGCTCCGGACATGGAAGTAATGAGCTGTCACCTTCCCCGCGGACTCTGCAACAGTGGAAGTCGATCACAGATATCGAAGGTTACTGTAGATGCAGCCTGAATGACAAGTCAAAGGCGAGAGTATGTCAGCACGAGCGTAGGCTAGGACGGAGAAGGGCGCATTCTTACGAAGTGACCCCTCTACGTCTAGTCCCATCTCGTCGGACATTCGAACACCTTATTTAGGACGCTTACCACAAAGACAGCGACATACAGGTGCTACAAGATGGGAACACCTCCGACGTCCCTTGCGCAGCAACTCACAATTTGTAAGGCGTAGATAGCCTATAGGGAGTGCCGAAGTGATAACCGGCGGCGAGAGGGCCTGAGTTAGATATAGTCACTGGATCGGGCGAACATGCAGTGGCCTACTTGGTAGGCACAGAGGAGCCTGTGGTATGCAAGGGCGGCCACTGAGAATGACAGACGTATTGGTAAGAGTCCGGGATGTAGGTGGGTGGCTTGGAAGGCTAGCGTCGAGCGTTGCTCAGAAGCTGAACCGGAGCCAATGGCTACTTAACATTGACGGCGACATAGCCGCAAGACACAGGAATGCGCCGTTGCAGGATCTGCGACAAGTACAATATATTCAGTACGCATACAACTGGCAACACGTACAGGCATCACGTACCTCAGGAACCGCACGCGTACGGTGAGTATATTAGCAGAGAGAGCGAGATAAAGATGCTAGGCAAGTCCATTGTGATATTCTTGCATCCTTAGACAAGCATTGACTTACGAATGCACAGAGCACTAGCTTGTGGGCTCGGAAAGTGGGAAATAACTGCCACAAACAGCTGCTAAAATAATCCTATGTCAGTATATGCGCGTACTCAGCATGAATCCGTGTATTCCGGACTACGGGAACATATTCTCCAGACGTATAACCCGCATACATCTGACTTACCTTGCCATAAAATCGTAAATCGCAGGCTCTCGACTCACGAGAAGGCAGTACAGTGCGCGTTATGATGAATTATCGCGCATACAGCCAGCTTACTCAGATTTTGGACGAAATGCTTGAGTAAGTATGTTGTTACGCGTTGTTTCATGGCTTGAACTGGGACATAAAATACTAAACCTTGAAGAGATACGAAGAGGATGGAGGGGTAGACGAAAGACACGAAAAACGGACAGGAAGACGAGAACGACGAAGTCACGGCTTCCTGTCACTCAATGGTGAGCCTTCGTGACATCATGCAGACCCATGCCATAACGGGTGAGACACAGAAGTGTACAAGCCAGAATGGGTAAGCGCGTGCTTTGTGGCGCGGACAAAGCCGTACTCGGCCGCGTTCAAGTTCCAAGTTCAGATGCTGGCACTGGGGTATTTTTGCAAGTGACTGCTTTACAGAATGTCTCTAGCTAATAGCAGGTAACTCCAGACCTCATGACTCGGTTGCAGGAGGTGCAGTAATGAGCATAAAGTTCGCTCCTACCAGCTTCAACCCGTACTTTTCTCCAAACTCGACTGCATTCCAATGCCTCCTGCTTTCCAAAGTATCGCTGCTCCGCTCGGGGGCGTCATCTGGGATTGTAAGAGGCTTTGCTGACGGTTCTTGGAACAAGAGGAAAGCTAGATCGCGGTCAATCCACAGTGGTCATAAATCGCCAGGTGAGAAACGCGACGCACTGTATCTGTGCACACCCGATGCCGGACGAGGACCCGGTGGTCTGTACGGTGTTATCGACGGTTGTGTCTTCAACGCCGCAGAACTAGCAATGGTGGCCGATGTATCCGCAGGCGATTTCAGCCCTGTAATCTAAGTCTCCATGTCAGCCATAAACACAAGGTAGCTAGCATTCTGGTAGTACTCACCACCCAATGTCTGAACGTCTTAAACTGAGGATCCGCCCTCGTCGGCACATCCGGATCGAACATAACAAGCGTGTACGACACCTCTCCCTCCCCACCCTGACTGGTAGCATCCGCCTGCTCTACCGGCAAACTGAGCGGCGCAAAGCTGATCTCTGGCTCCTCTGCTGTCTCGCTGATCAGCAATTCATTCCCCAGGATCACCTCTTTGCCTCCTGGGTAGATGACGGAGAAGAGAATCGAAGGTACAAACGACTCTGGGATGACATCTGGGATAAGCTTTTCGCGTTTGAGAGCTTCGGTTACTCCTGAGGCGGGGTCTACGGACATGGTGGTCTCGGTTTAAGTTGGAGAAACTAAAACGAATAAACTTTGACTCTAATTTCGTTGGTTTACACACGCGTACGATAGATAGTTCGACGATAGTGATGATCATGAGCCACAAGCCGGGACTATGACATGATCCGGCCCGCTAGATCAGTCCGTTAGCCGAGTCTTAATTCGCCGCCGTTGCTCAGTGGGGGAGCGTCACCACTTTTATCGTTTGACCACCATCTCGTCAAAGTCAAGCAATCAGAGAAAAGTAACGATGGCAGCAGTTAATGTACCTCAGTTCACATTTAACAACGGAGTGAAAGTCCCCAGTGTCGGTATGGGGTAAGTCACCCAGCTTAGTTTCTAATGAGTCTGAACTCATAGTACTTGTTCATTACGCGCAGATGCTGGTTGGGAGCGGACGGTGGACTCGACGTCGTCGAAGATATGTGCAAGAACGCGATAAAGGTGGGCACAAGAAAAGATCTCGAGGTTCCTTACTTACAGAGTGAAACTGGCCACATAGAACGGATATCGTCACCTCGATACGGTATGCACGTCTTGCTCATCCCTAGTTTGATGACTGTATGCGTCTCTCATTTCCTAGGCTCGAGGATACAGTAAGTACATGGGAGATTATTGCTACCAGGCTACACGCTGACCAAGTCTATTCATGACATAGGCAACGAAAAGCTGGTAGGCAAGGCTATCCGTGAATCAGGCGTCCCGCGCAGTGAGATCTTCCTCACCACAAAACTGGGGTATGTGACCGCGCGCATATATCTACAGTTGTGTGGCACTGATTCGGACTCCCATTACTTATCAGGAACCCCGACCACGGTAGAGTCCGTGAAGCGTTCGAGGAATCTCTGGCCAAACTCGACGTCGAGTACATCGATTTGTACTTGATGCATTGGCCTCAGGCGGTGAAATCGACCACCGGCTCCATCAACAGTGAATATTACGTTTGTGCAATGGAATATTACACGAAGAACTGACGCATCGTGTATCTACACTGAACAGGCGAAGTCTTCCAGCCCGACGAGAGCCCCACCTTCGTCGAGACATGGAAAGAAATGGAGAAGCTCCTCGACACAGGTCAGCACATTAACTGCTAACTCATATCGCTGACATCCGAAATTGCCTCACACACTGCGTGCTAATAACTCCACAGGCAAAGTCAAATCCATCGGTGTCTCCAACTTTTCCATTAAGAACCTCGAGATCTTGCTCAAGGAAGCCTCCATCGTACCCGTGACCAACCAAATAGAGCTGCACCCGCTCTACCCGCAGTTCGAGCTGCAAGAGTACTGCAAGGAGAAGGGGATCCTTCTTACGGCTTACTCGCCTCTCGGTAAGACTATCTACTCTTATACTACGCATGGACAGCTATGGAAGATCACGACATGTTGCGTGCAGGTCAAGGCCGGCCTGAGTTCTTCGAAGACCCCGATTATGCAAGGATAGTCGAGGCTCACAAGGCCAACCCAGCACAAGTTGCCATCAGCTGGCTTGTCAAACGTGGTATCATCGCCATCCCAAAGAGCGCGAAAGTCGAACGCATGAAGGCAAATATTACGGTGAGTAACCCTCCTTCAACGCGGATACTCTCGTTTCGCTAATTAAGATACTTTCTGATCGCCATGGAACGATGTAGCTGCTGGACCTTTCGCAGGAGGAAATCGAAGTTGTCAACGCTCTCCATAAGAAGCCGGGCCAGCATAAGTCGCTTATGGGGTACCATAGTATTAAACCTGGCTATGTGTTTGGATGGACCTACGAGCAGCTTGGGTGGCCATTGAAGGAGGGAGGGATTGTCAAGGACTCGGATTGAGCATTTATGAGTCAACGAAGAAGGCAGGAAACCCGAAGGTACGAATACGTGCATGAAATTCTGGATCCGGAGACTAGATAATTGACGTGTTTATTTTTTTGATTCACTCGACGACCAGGTGTAACTTACTGTATTTGTAAGTAGCCAATCAAGTATGAGCGTAGCGCATACGTTTGTACAACGTCTATGTTGGCTCTCTCGAGGATAGCAAGCTACCAGCTTACTACCGATTTTTCGGCCCTACTATCCCGATATGAAGTGACAAATATCCAAGCACGAAGGAGACGAGTATCCTCAATCTGAGCCATCACGACCGCGTACGCACAAAGAGGCGACTCTGAATACAATACTTGCCGCTACTTATCGCATGTTGGGAAGTGTTGGAAATGGTTCTCTTGCTTACCAAGCCAGCCGCCATCAAATACCGATTTCATCATGCCCTCCGACGAGTCCGTTGCACACCAGACGGTAAATCCCGAAAAATCGGGATACTGTTTGGCGGGTGGTTTTGTCCGTGTGTGGCACGGACGAGGACGCGGATAGCCAATCTTTTGGTACCTATCGAGATATGCACTGCCGTGGAGCGATTAGTCAGTGAAAGTATCTGCAGGTATATGAGGACGATCGTTTCGCTCGGTTCTACTTATCTTACAGCTCTCACTTTTCTGCAATTGTTTAGTACCCTCACAGTCATCGCTCTTGGCTAGACATATTTGGACGACTTGGACGACAATGGCTGCTCCTGTTCCAGACTTCACGCTTAACAATGGGCGCAAGATACCGAGTGTTGGTATGGGGTAAGTTATCAAAGTTACTTTGTGATGTGTGGCTGGAACTGACAAGTTGACATGTAGGTGCTGGATAGACATTAATGGTGGTCTCGACACCGTTGAGACAATGTGCTTGAATGCGATCAAGGTTAGTACGCCTGCAGTGTCTTATGTTGACGTCGAAGTCTTGCTTACAAACTTTCTCTGCTTTGTAGAATGGATATCGACACATAGACACTGTACGTATGCTTCAAGTTATTTCCATTCTATCACGGTATACGAACTCACGCTACTATTGACCCTTCAGGCGAAAGGATATGGTAAGTCTTTATACGAGCACCCGTTGCGTTCGCTGATAATTGTATGAGGTTAGGCAATGAGCAACTCGTCGGGAAAGCCATACGCGAATCAGGTGTACCGCGCAGTGAGATTTTCCTCACTACTAAGCTCTGGTACGTAGAACGAGATATCTCTCTAAGTATCTCAAAATTGGAGGCTCACAGTGAAACCAAACTCATTCAGGAGCTCGGATCATGGTCGAGTCCGAGAGGCATTTGAGGAATCCTTCGCAAAGCTAGACGTCGAGTACATTGATCTGTATCTGATGCATTGGCCTCAGGCAGTTATAGCCGATGAAGTAGGGATGCACTCTGGTAAGTACTGCTAGGCTGGCGTCAGGTGCAGGATTACTTACCGAGGTGTTCCCTAATCTGCAAATAGGTCGAACTCTTGCTATTGACGAGAGTCCTACGTTTGTGGAGACTTGGAAAGAGATGGAGAAACTTCTTGAGACAGGTCAGACTACCTTGCTTGAATGAAGAAATCAGTGTTCCAGGTAACTGAAACCTCGTACACAGGCAAAGTTAAATCTATCGGTGTCTCGAACTTCTCCATCAAGAACCTCGAGATTCTGCTCCCTCATGTCAAGGTCGTACCCGCAGTGAACCAAGTCGAGCTGCACCCGTTCCTGCCTTCGTTCGAGCTGCAAAAGTACTGCGAAGCAAAGGGTATCTTGCTCGTCGGATACTCGCCTCTCGGTAGCCATATCTTTTTCTGTGTCTGCATACTGGCATCGCTAATGATTTGTTTTACGTCTGTAGGTATGGGGCATCCCGCGTTCTTTGAAGACCCCGATTATGCAAAGATCGTAGAAGCCCACAAGGCCAACCCGGCGCAAATAGTCATCAGTTGGCTCGTACAGCGCGGTATTCCTACCATTCCTAAGAGTGCAAACGTTGAGCGTCAGAAGGCGAACATCACCGTGAGTGTTAATAATTAGATGGCAGTCCGCCAAAGATATTGTTAAACAAGCGTCGGTGTTGCAGCTGGTGACCCTTTCTCCGGAGGAGATTGCCACGATCAATGCTATCCATAAGAAGCCTGGTCAACACAGGACGTTGGTGTTCCCACCTATCGCGCCCGAAGGGGTGGTTATCGGGTGGACATATGAACAGCTGGGATGGCCGTTTGACAAGGCAGGTGTTGTTCGAGAGTAAAGTTTGTTATTGATAGCATAGGGCGATCATTTTAACATCAGCGCGTACGAATATGGATAACATGGAACTTGAAGTCACTTGCGATGCGTCTTGGCCTGTCTTACTGACTCGGATTCCTACTCAGGTAGGTCCGGACCTGCAATTAGTGGTTGATGGCTTATCGCTAGGTTAGATCAAAATAGGTGATATGGCAACTTCACCAGTTACTCCTCGCATGATCGCGTCACTTCCCGGTGAACGCATTAATCGGTATGATAGTAAATAACTCCTACCCCGCGATTAACATGTTAGGTTCGTGCCTGTCCTCAATATCCTGAGACTGCTATTGAAACATGTGTTACCAATCTTGCTCCCTAGCCTGCAAGTACGAAGCCTACGTCTGAGTCTCTAGGGGTTGAACCGCTTCGGTGAACTATGCCCTGCATGAAACACGCATTTGGACTTGGAGGGCTGTATGCCGAAGTCTCGGACATTGCAGGTGCAAGTGATATATTTCTGCGCTCCGGTAGGCTTACTCATATACTCTCCATCATACCAATAACTCCGATCCGAGTCTTGGATGTATGGTATGGCAAACTGACATATACAACGATCCAACCCACTATATATTCACCGGTCTCGTCAGTCTGATCAAACCACTGGCAACCCACCTCACTTACTGAAACCAATTCGCAAAGAAGCAAGTTCATATGGCTGCCCCAGTCCCTACTTTCACGTTCAATAACGGTGTCAAGATTCCCAGCGTCGGTATAGGGTAAGCATGACTATACTTCCAGCTCTATTGTATGTTCAAGCATGGCAATGATTTGCTAGATGCTGGATGGGTTATGACGGTGGGGTTGACATAATAGAAACGATGTGTCAGAACGCGATCAAGGTACGAAGAATGAGAGGAATCTCGCTGACTCAGGAATACTGATGATTCTTTTTGTTTTTCCTTGTCGTAGAACGGCTATCGACACTTTGATACTGTTGGTAGTATCGCATAATACAGTTGAACGACGATGCTAACATAGGAAATTTGTCAAATTGCTAGGCTAGCGGATATAGTAAGTCATTTTATGCCTATATAGCACGTGTGCGAGCTAAGTCTTCTCAAAGGAAATGAGGAGTTCGTGGGTAAAGCGATTCGTGACTCGGGTATTCCTCGTAGCAAGTTCTTTGTCACTACCAAACTATGGTACATCTCACTGCTCGTAAGTAGTGGTAGAGTGAGCTGACTACTTTGTATAGGAATGGAGATCATGGCCGGGTGCGCGAAGCATTTGAAGAATCCCTGGCCAAGCTAGGAATCGAGTACATAGATCTCTACTTAATGCATTGGCCACAAGCATTGATTCCCGATAAACCTGGGTCATTGACTGGTAAGACAGTGATTCGAATATGATAGCCCTAGCCCTATAATTTACTCATTGAATTCGACCAGGTCGTGTTCCGGATGTTGGAGAGAGCCCAACGTTCATTGAAACTTGGAGAGAGATGGAGAAGCTATTAGAGACAGGTATGCTTACTAGCTCGCAACTTGTGCACGAATATACAGATCCTTACGGCAACACCGCAATCCGTAGGCAAAGTCAGGGCTATAGGTATCTCTAACTTTTCCATCAAGAACCTAGAGATTCTGCTGCCGCACGTCAAGATTGTCCCCGTAACTAATCAAGTAGAAATCCACCCTTTTCTGCCCTCTTTTGAGCTGCAGAAGTACTGTCACGATAAAGGCATACTTTTGACTGCTTTCTCCCCGTTTGGTATGTTTGCTTAAGCTCTGGGTCTTTGATCAGTCAGCTAAGTTCGTCTTACCCTTACAGGTATGGGGAACCCCGAGTTCTTCAAGGACCCGGATTTCGTGAAGGTCGCCGAAGCTCATGGGGTCAGTCCCGCGCAAGTAGCTATCAGCTGGCTTGTGAAACGCGGTATTGCTACATTTCCCAAGAGCGCGGATGTCGAACGTCAGAAAGCAAACATCACAGTGAGTCGTGACCTCTTTCCCACTGAGCAAGCTAAATTGATATCGCGATGCAGCTGGTAACACTTTCGACAGAAGAGATGTCCACGATCAATGCCATTCACAAAAAACCTGGTCAGCACAAAACATTGCTGCGAGACTTGGCGTCCAATGGTGTCATCTTTGGGTGGTCCTATGAACAATTGGGATGGTCGTTTGATGAACGTGGCTGCGTAAAAGAGGACGGAAGGTTGTAATGAGGAAATAGAAATAATACAGAGAATACATGCCCATCGGCAAAATATGACCAGCGGTGTACATACTTCTCTGGCGTTGTCAGCCTCAGGGCCGGTTCAGCGATGATCGGCATTTATCTAAACGAACAACTCCCCGCCGACCGGTATGAGTGGCTGGCCTGTAAGCCTCCCTTGTCAGCCACACAGATGCGATAGCTGTGGCGTCTTAGGAACTATCCTCACTCACTCCTCTCTACTAGTGCGTGCCACGATGCCAAACCTCAAGCTACCCAAGGTTCCCAAACCCTTCACGCCCATGCGTCGCTTGATTTACGATGTACTCAAACCATCCATGGCTATAGGGAAAAGACTACGTGATGTGTACGAAGAACAAGAGAATATCCCGCCCGAAGGGACACACATGGCCGTCGATCAAACATGTGCCCATGCTCGTAACTGTGTGGCCTTGCAAAATGACGACACCGAAGAAGACGCAGTAGTGATCACAGCACTCGACGTTGTTCCATTCTGCTGCCATGCGGATCTCCTACTCATGAATCGAGCCCAGCTGGTCGAAGTTGCCAATAATCTCAACGCGAAACTACCCGTAGCGATGCGCATCGATACCTCTGCAAGTCGCTCGGATAGCTTCATTCGTAACTCGATCGAGCTCCTCGTAGGAATTCGTCACGTCGTACCTTCCGCTCCCAAGCCGAATCGTTCACTGTCGCTTTCGGTCTCTAACTTCGGTGTCAACGACGAGTCTCTGGTCTACTCAATTCTTCCGCTAAGTCCAGTATCTCCACTGGCTACGCGCAAGAGACAGGCCGCAGCCGTCCCAGAGCACGCCGTCAGCCCTCCCCTAACTTCGCTCATGGAGGAGAGCGAGGATACGGATATCCTATCGGGATTAACTCCTTATAGCAGACCGCAGAAGAGACGTCGGATCTCAGAGGAGCGAGATAGCTCCCCAGATGTTTCCCCGACGCCCGTACGCGTACGCACCAGCTGCCGCCCGAGGGGTAGAGTTTTGCGCTCCCAATCACATCGAACCACGAACGTACAGCCGAAGTCTTCATTGGACGCAGCGGCCGGTAGAGACGGTCGTGTCCTGCGGTCTCGAAGTGAGAGAATTCCGCCTCTCAAGTCGCTAGGAATCCATCGCAATGTCACTGTGACCCGAGGACGTGGGAGTGCGAGTGGTAGGGGTGACCAGAAGCTCGGACCAGCGCCCGTCATGACTTCCACCCCGAAGGCTCACCTCCCAACATTGATGTGCTCCACGTCACCATCCATGGACAACTCATTTCTGCAGCTGGAAGGGACGTCCGGAGGGCCGATTAATAGTGTGAGCGTCGCTACGATGTCCTCCAGCGCCGGTTATTCTTCCTCTGGATCGCTCTCGTCCACTCCAAGGCTGGAGAGGATTGGGGTATGGTTGACTCGTCATGCTGAAGGGGAGAAGACTCAAGACACGGAGGCAGCCATCACCGGAATTGAGAATCTGACTCTTCGTTCAGCGTTGTCGGATATGGATATCAGTCTGTGATATTTTTATTAGCGTAGATATCGATTATTCTTTCTGCATGCATTACACGTTTATGGCCTTCCAAATACCACTCTTTATTCCGAAACACAGTACATATTGAGACGCACCACAAGATCGCATTACCCCTTCATGGGTGGAGTTAGAAAGTTAAGTCGAATCCTTCCGCTGCGATCTGCGCTAGAACAATCTGTGTCTCAGCCAGAATGACCAGCTGACCCTTGTTGGCAAAGACTAAATTGGCAGAGGTGGTGCTCAGGAAGAACTTGCCCAGCAATGTGCCCTCCGGACTCCAGACCTGTATCCATACACCTCAGTCACCAGAAAACCGTGATGATTTCTCACGAATAGCTGAGCACTTACGTGAACACCATCGCCACTTCCGGCGTACACGTTCCCCTTGGTATCAAGCTGTACACCGTCAGCTACGCCAGCATCAACATAAGCAAAGACTCGGCGATTGTGGAAAGCTTGGGTCTTGGAATCAACATCGAACGCGTAGCTATCCAGAGTGAGGACGATCAGTGTCTCGATGTGGGCGCAAGGGTCAGGTCAACATACATGGTAGCGGGTTCGGTTTGGTTATTACCCAAGAATCCACCAGCGGCACCCGTGTCTGCGCTAAGAGACAAGGTTCTAATGAGACAGCGAACAGTGACACTCTGGCAATTACAACATACATGTAAGCAGTTTTGCCGTCCTTCGTAAACGCGATACCGTTGGGCCTGTCAAATCCATCTGCCACCACACGCACACTTCCAGTATCTGGGTCAAATCGGTACACTTGATTTGGTAGGAGTGGGAGTGGTCGAAAGTGGTTCAGCCACCCGTAGCTATCTCACCGTCAGCGATAAAATTGCGTGAGCATTAATCGGCGGAGCACATACGTAACATCAGTAAAGAACAGCTTCTTGCTGATCGGATGAATTTTGACGTCGTTCAGCGAGTTGAACTGGCGACCGAGGAAGTTATCCAAGAGTACGGTAGCGTTGTGAGGTGCTGCTGGGTTCACGGCCGTGATCGAAGGAGGCAGACTGCCCCTCCCTGAGTTGACCAGAAGCAAGTTGCCGTGGAAAGGACCAGTGCCTCCATTAGTCATTTGGACAGTCTCGGGAAGATCCAGCTGTATCGTGTATCAGACACGAATACCTTTGCGAATATAATGGACACACCGGTGTAACAGTAACATTGAGAGCAGAAGATGAGTCGCTCGCGTTCTTGACAGCGGACGCGACCTCATTCAGGTTGATCTTGGAGACTTGATTGTTGTGGTCGATATCGCTGAAACCCAGGAGTCCGCCGTCATTGCTAGCAAAGAAGACTTCATTGGTTTGCTGAACCCATATCGGTGCCTCGTGCGCGAAAGCGAATCCAGGGTTGGACGCGATCACGCGAATGGAGGGGTTGGGTCCGAGGATGTCCAGAAACGCAGGGTCAAAGACTTGAAAGAAGGGCGAAGTTGTGTTCGTCGGGTTGAAAAACTGTGAGAACGCGTCCGAGCGAAACGTCGCGTTCTGGCCTAGGACGGCGAACTGGAGCGGATCAACGACCTGATGAGCGCAAGGTGGATTTCAGTATCAGATAATGACGCCAAAGGGATCGTAGTACTCACAACCGTCTGGGGAGGTAATGATGTCGGGAATCTAGAGCGGCTCGCCTGAGCGGGGACAGATGCATAGAAGAGCCAAGCTGCAGCCGCAGCGACGCTCGCCGAAGCAGCAAAAGTGCGCATGTCGATCTGGGGTCACGACAGAAGCAATCGAGTTAGCCTGATGGTCGCTCTTTTATAAGTGTGTCTGGTGTATACACGAATACCTTCCATGACGTCTTGCCGATGGGTAGGACAGGGTAGGACAATGCTCTTGGTGGTGGGAGTAACAGAGCAACCGTCGGGAACGAGTGCCGGGAACGCAGGATCGCAGTGATCGCATGACCCCTGTGTGTAAACACCGAAGTAAACGCGCCTTTGCGATCAACGTGCATGGCTTCGTTGACACTTGGTCCCAATAAATCATGGTTAACTGTCAAAACGTCGCTGCGAGAAGAGTTTACCAGGTATAAAACACCTTGGCGAGTCGGACCATGCATCCGAAGCAAGGCGTCATTTCAGGTCGTTGCTGAGAGTCGCGCCATGGCCAAGCTAACATAACGTCCATAGGGTCTTTGTTAAATCACGAAATGCTACATAGTGTGTGCTCGTGAGCGATAAGATAATCACAGGAATGACGACACTCACGATCATGCGTCATATGCGTGTAGAAGCAAGCTGAGATCAACAATTGAACAGGAACGTGTTTCTACGTTTGAGAATGACACCAAGGAGTATAAATATCCAAGCGTCACAAGAAGACATCATCTTATAGTAAAACACCTATGAAGTCTACATTATGGACGCTGCATTATCCGCGTAACTCAAATACCCATAGTATGGTAAACTCACTCACCCTGATACAGCAAATCGTCACACCAAGTATACTACCTAACAACTACTAGAACAGTCCACCCGAAACCGCGAATGGATTCTTGTCTTGTTCCTGCGCATTATCCGCCTGTTGCGGGTGAGGCTGAGACGCCACCTGAGGCTGCGCCATCCAATCACAACCAGCTCCGTTAGAGTATTCATAGGTACGGCTTAATGACGTGCTGCTGCATCTAGTAGGAAGTGCTAATCACGCTGTGTGTGGATTGGACAGTCTGATAGAAGAGCTTACTTGTTAATGCACTAGCAATCACCCGTGCCCTGCACGCCCGTGCCCTGCACGGGACATCCGAATCAGATGATGCAGCGAGAATGCTTCAAGGGTACGTACGGCGACTGCGACAGAGGAGGACAAACACCGCGCCCATCCCTGCTGGCCTCCGCGCCTCCGGCGCTTCGGCCAGCAGCGATAGGCGCGCCCCTGTTCCGATGGTGTACATCGTAAGCTAAAGGTACAGTATGTTGGGGAGGTAACGGTAAGCAAGAAGAAACATCTTTTAAAGTAGTGAAAGCCGATGATGAAGCTTGAAACTTCAACGAAGCGTCAGTGAAGCTCGAAGAGGACGACGAAAGAATATTCTAGACGCAGGCTCCAGTAAGTACCCAATCGAAATACGTGTTTGTCTCTATCCAATAAGACGACGTGTTTATCTCGACGTGTCAGCCAATCCGAAAGCCCAAATGTCGACGCGGTGGAGCGACCGCGTTTCTCTTTATAATAAAGAGGATGAGACTTCTTTAATAGAACGTGCTCGGTGGTGATCGCTTGTACGTGTATGGTTCTCCGACGTTCCGGGAAAATGATTTCTCTGAAAATGCAAAAACGCCGCAATAGTGCATGAGAAAGAAGATCGACAGTTTCAATGTTCCCAGGGTCAAAGGATGCCGTGCCCGACTTCGGAGAGACATAGGATACCATGGTACGCAGTTCTCGTTCCATTGCACAATCAGGAAGTCGACATGAGTGTGGGGACGTCGGAGGAACAGTGAAAGTTAGCTATCACGCGCAGACACGCCCAACTCAGCATATGATCACATGGGTAGAGATACGCACAGCAGCACTTTTTGAGAAAACGATGGCGAGAAGCACAAAGAAATAGACGCGAATCCGGTTTTATACGCTGCCGTTGTATGTAAAAGAGGACCATGCTCGATCTGAAAGAAAAGCGTTAGCTGTTACAGCACTACTGAGGCAGCGGACCACATACTTGATGGCACAGCAAAATTTGACAGCTCCAGACACTATTCTTTGAGTCCTCGATAACTGTGATTCCCGCAAGGTACGCTTCAATTTTTCACAGTCATAGTACGGGACAGGGACACCGCTGTTTAGATTTGGTCCCAAGTTTTCCCGAAGTTGGTGACCTACCCTCATAACCGAGGAACCAATGGAATTGGATATTTCTCCTGCGTTCAATACGTCTACATCTTGAGGGGAGGCTGCGTATGTCACCATGAAACGATGTCAAGTGGCGGCGAGTCGGGTAAGAGTTGTGCACCCGAAGATCGTTTCAAGGATGAGGTGACTCTGAGCTAAACTTGGTTGAAGACTCTTCGCGATGCCACCTATGTAACGTGACAAAAATCTTAATCTTGATATCCTTCAAAGAGGAACAAAGGCACTTACCTGTAGATTGGAGGGTCGTAATCTGTGGCTACCTAAACGATCCGTGGCATTTAGGTACATATCTCAGAGGGTGACACGAGCATGGGAAGTGATTTACACAAGTACCTGGAAATATGGTATCAGCAATTGTCTGATGACTTCTTTAGTGACTGTGATCTGCTCTCATGCTGTCAGGAGTTTTACTCACCGCACAACAGCGTCATGCCGTATACCTACCATGGCCAGTAACTTGGGATTTCCAAGGCCCGATGGCACGTCACGGCGCCACAAACATATGACATTCTTTCTGCAGTTGGACTTCAAGTTGCGTGTAGTGTGGTACGGCGCACTGTTGTCCACGATTCACTCTTCGGCCTACTTGTACTGACAATGAGAGTCGACACCATACGTAACTTGAAAGCTTGAACGTTGTCAGTTGAACATTGAACGTTGAACTTCGACCTGGCTTCGACGTCGACGTCGGGACTCGACGCGTATTGGCAAAAGATTCAAGCACAGGCGCGCACGTGTAGCATGTGACAGCTATGTGACGCTATGTTACACAACGCCTACTGGCTACTAGTCGTCGCGGTTTGGTTGGCTCCCTTGTGAATTGACATGTTTCCGAATCCATGGCCTCCAAATGAGCACTAGATGCAAGTTCTTATTGATAGCACGACATATATTCAGGATATGCCACACGTGCAAAGTGTAACAATTACGTGACAGCCCATCGCGCTCAAAGTAGTACTATTGCGGCCTTGGACGTGATTTCGCCCCTGGGTTGGGCCGCGAAATAATCAAGCGAACATCTTCGAAACGCACAAATAAATATTCTGCGAGGCACTGAGAGTTTGACGTCTTGACCATGCTAAGTACTTCCTTTTTTCCGGATCGGCATTGAGAACTGATGCGATAACTGCGGATGATTTGCAGTGTCGATTTATGCGTCGCTCAATCGTATAGTGGTATTTTCGTGGCTTTAGGATAGGCACTCAATGTAAGTTCTTAGCAATAGCACGACATAAATTCCTAGCCCACTGGTATTCGAGGAGCTCACCGAACGACGTATAGTACAGGCTGCCAGCTTCCTCTGCTGACATGGCGTAGCTGTGCAAGAACTACATCCTTGGGTGACACGTCTGAGGGGATGACCCACTGCTCTTGACCCGACACAATAGGACTTTGATGTGAAAGCTCCTGAAATATATCGCCAGAGTCAGAACGACAAACGGGAAAACGGACAGTGATTACAGACTTTAATTATTCTGAGAATCACCTTGCATACGTTGAAGGCCAATTTAGATTTTGTAATTGGCTGAGCATTGCGCTTGTCGTTTCGAACAGATATTTGTAAGTCGCTATCACGGTATCCGGGCCACTGCAAGTTGTGCGTGCACCGTAGTGTCAGCGGTCAGTTCCGAATATGGTCTGTGGCTGTTTTAGTGGAACAAGACTCAACGAGAACACGAATGGTAATTTTCTTGGCCATTGAGAAGCAGCACATCAGCTCCTCCTCCCACTCGCGCGGGCCTTCGAGCCGTAAGGCTGCGTCTAGAGTAATGCCGTACTGACCACACGCGTTGAAGTTGATATCCGGCTCTCTGGCGAATAACGCTTCGTGTGGACGGGGAGTATAAAGTGCTTGTGGTACATGCTTCATGTGGGACATTTGGTATCCTGTATTGACGGCGACCTATGGGAGTAGGCATGTAGTTAGGACAACTGCTACCGGACGTGTCAGCAATTTGAAGTGAAGCACGTATTCGTTCCCCAAGGCCATGGATAGCGAGCTCGATGAGTGCAGAGTAGTTGGCTGTAACATTTGAAGTATACTTTTAGCTCGATGGGATGGTTCTATAGTTCAGCGGGGGAAAGTCTCCTATATGTTATGACCCAAAACTGGCGTCAATGCCGAGCCAATCTTATTGTACTGTGGATATTGACACACCTCTGGAAGAGTAACCGTTTTCTACCACAGTAACCAATCCGACACACTATCTATCCGGCCAGCTTATGAAAACTTCTCAAAAGTAGGTATGTGCCTGTTTTAGTTTAATTATCATTGCAACAACGTACGGCACGACCCTTCGTCACGGTGCTGGTAGGCCAATAGGGAATGCGCTCGAAATGGGCCCTGCATACAACACGGTCAAGCACGCGTGCCTTTAGTAGAGGTTGCTTACCTCAGTTAATAGTCCAATCAGGGTCGGAACTTCAATGATCAAGTGCGTACCGCTGCGAGCGACCGCTTTCGCATGCCAGCGTCTCTGACCCCCGTACATCAACATCAGCTTGTCTTTGTCTTTGCCAGCGACGAACCCTGCATCGAATTCGAAATTACTGCCCTATATTTTATATACATCTCACGCTTGATTTGCAGGCATACATCAATGAATCGAACCGTCAATGGAGGCGCTGAAATTCAGTACGCACCAACTTGCAGTTGCCGTAAATGATGCCTTTGCTGCCCGCTTGTCCTAAAATTGCCAAACCCACCGGTGTTCGTGCTGTAAGGCATGCTGTGATGACATCTTCAGCGACTTCCATTACATGCGCATGTAACGCTGACCTTGCAGATGGAGGCGGTCCCGAATCCACGGCCTGGGACACATGGGCCGCTGAATTTCAAGGGTTCACCATATTGACGATCGTCTATATATCTAGGTTTGATTCAATTCTATGGTACTGAGTGACAAAGAAACCGATCAGTAGGGCTTCCTACGCGTTTTTACGTTTCCGCGGATTGCAAACATGGGAGCTCGGCTCAGCTGGCGGGTACCCATACACCATGAGATAACCATACAGGTGGGTAAGGCTTCGGGTGCTCTTTGACGTCGAAGCGGAGCGGCCGCAACGCGACCAATGCTTCCTTTCCCTCTGGCTCCATGTCTCTTGTATCGTGATAATACTAAATTCATTAGTGAGATATAGAAGCACTAAGGTGACAGTGACCTAAAAGAAGTACAGCACCAATCGTCTAGAAACATTTTGATGCTTTCTTTGACAGTATCATACGGCCTGCGGGAATGTGCCACCTGAAGAGAGCTGTGAGTTTGTTACCAGTAGGGTCATGAGACACAAGGACAGACGTACAAGACGTACACAGTGTACCATTCGAATTGAAGTTTGTTCATTACCTCACGCAGGCCGTTTCGATGTTCTGATAGATAGCGAGTTGCCGCCTCCGTAACAACATCCTGCCCACGCCTTGGCAGCATCGACGTGTCGTATCAGATTATGCCTCGCTTCGCCAGAGTACGGGTTCTTTGTTGAGTTGCTTGCGTAATGAACGCCGATATCCCTCGCCCTGCCGAATAGTCATGAGAATTGTGTGCGGCGGAGAGGAATGATAGATGCATCATGCTTACTATACACGACCGTGGATCCGATTTGAGAACATGCCGCGCAGCTAACCAAAGCCTACAGCAGTGAGTGTCCTTGATAAGTCGGTATATATCACGGAAAGTTTAACTTCAAGCAAGACACGAAAGACTCACATCATTGTGCATTTGACTGCATAAATGGTTGTCGCCATTTTTAAAAAGCGCAACAGATCTGCGTGCATGTATAGCTGAGCTCCTTTTCTTTCTTGCATTATTTACGAGGTGCGGAGCGGATAAACCTAAGAGGAGCATGTATATGTTAAGTCAGACGCGCTCATAAAGAGACAACTGTTCAAGTTGCTAGTACTGAAACAGAGAGCTTCACTACGTGAGTATCCGACATGGCAGGTATGTAAAAAATTGTCATACTGCGGCCGTCATCCACCATGCTTGTATCAACCGGAGGAACACATCACTTGATTAGACAGAGACAGGTAGCGGAGATCAATGTGTTGGCCTACAGTTGTGTTGCGTGATTACGTCGTCTGGGCCTTCCGGTCACCGGTGGTACCTCCACCTTGCTGAAACATTATAGCCACTTCTCCGGTCCGAGGTTTACATACACAAAAGCCATGAGAGCGTTACTAGTATTGGATCAAGACCTGTATCGAAATATATCTGTGAGTATGGGAACCACTGGAATGCATGATGGGAGCGCATACTCTACGCTGCGAGGCGCACTGTAACGACATTTGCGCCACTATGGTCCATTCGAGTTGCTGTGGAGAAGTACGCGTCAACACCTCAGGAGCAGCAGTGACACCGTAGAGGAGCTTACATCTCGATGTTGCGTGAAAGCTGGTTCCAAGACTAACAAGTCCCGACTCGGAGTAGCACGGGGAGGCGCCAGTGCCGCGGGAGGCCGACAGATCCTATCGGGGAAGCAGTCACAGCTTCCGTGACTTTCCCTAAAGGGCAGTTATATTCTGGTCACATCCACCTCCCACGGCTGCTAGATAGATACGGCTATACGACTGCAGATTACAGACGATAGAAGCTGGAAGCAACAAAATCTACTACTATTTAATGTTTAAATACACTACTGATAACATACGCTCGTGCCAAACGATGGGCCCATAACGACGTTTAACACGAGTCGAGGCTCAATAAACATAATAGCGGGGACCAATGGTGATCCAGGAGAAGTTTCAGCGACCTTTGGCAGAGATTCAAAAAGAGAGAACTTGCACCGAGGCCTACCTTCCCAAAAGGGCAGGTACGCGGAGTCGGAAATCGGTTTGATGCGACCCTCAGATTTGGCCGCTTTCCCTGAGCTCGCTCTTCAACCCGCCTCTTCCTCTACCCAATCTCGGCGGTCGAGGCTGGGCTGTTCCTGTCACACTCACACCATAAACAAAAACACTCCACATACCCTTTGTTCTCTTGTGACACACAGCTCGGCCATGCATTCCTTCAACGTCGTCACGGTCAGCGGCCAATCGAATGGCAGCATCGGTGCCATCCCCTCACCTGCCCCGCGCAGCGTTCTGGCCAGTAGAGCCCGTTCATATGGTGGTCCTCGCGCAGCAGGACTGCGCGTTCGCTTTAATAGAAGGACCTATGTCGCCGATGCCCTCGAAAACGGCGACTGGCGCGAGATCTGGCCAAAGGTTGATAAGGAGACGGCCAGGGCCATACGCGAAGACGACTATGCGGTCCTTTACGGAACCGAAGAAGAACGCGAGGAGAAGAAGAAGCTGGACGACACCAAAGCGGCCAACGAGGGCTCGTTCGTCCTGCCGGAGGACAGCATCCTCGACGCACGCGCCTTCTTGTACGCTGAGGATCGCGGCCTGGATGTCGTCGACGACGGGGAAGGGGCTAGCCCTGTGAGGGCTGACCTCCCTGATAGCGTCGAAGTCGAGCAAGAGTGGCTGAAAGGTACCGGAGTGGAGATGGCGAGGACGACCTCGATCTACGAGGACGACGTTGAGGAGGGTGAGTACGCGTGCAATCTCATCGCAGATACGTATGGGCTCACCAATACGTTGTACTCAGACGCCACGCGCGGTGCACACGGGGATCTCATGGATAGGCTGGCTGCCATGATGCTGTCCAAGCTCAGCATCGACGTCGAGGGAGCATCCGAGTTGGAGGCCGTTCCAGCTCTCGTACCTACGACTGAAGCCGACGATGCTGCCGAAGTGGTCGTAGTAGGCCCGCTGACCCCGCCTGACGAGAAAGGGACGTTCGAGGCAGCAATTCCCGAGGTTTCCAGTACGTTTGCCTTCTCGTTATTCTTGTTTTGAGCAGAGTTCTGAACGCCCCGATAGGACCTCCCCTCACCCGTCAGAAGTCCAGTAAGGGCAAGGGCAACGCCCGCAGCAGCTCTTTCTCCGGCTTCCAGACAGCGGGCTTTAGCTCTGCGGGTTACAGCGTGCTCGATGGCTTTTAAGGCTATTGAGCAGCAAGAGCCCGAGCGAGCCTGAAGTGCCGTGAGGGTATAAAAGGTCTCATTGACCCCGATCGCTATGGGAAGGAAATGATGAATGAAAGGATGTAAGAGACTGAATGAAGAAGGAAGGAAAGAAGAGGAACCGTGTGTTTTGTAACTTGTACTTGTTATCGTTGCTCGCTGTCGTTGTCGTTGTTGTCGCTGTCGCTATCGCTTCACGATCAATATGAATCCAAATGCTTTGCCTAATGATCGCGTGCAATTCCGTCTGAGATACGTGAATGCATTGCTATCGCCGCTGAGTGCTGCCTGCCTGGTCGTCTTCAACAATACGTCAGTATGGGGACGAACGTTGACACGATAGTCCAGACCCTTCCTTGAAACTTACTCATACAAATACCCAATACCGTTTTCCATCCCACCGGATTTCGAAAAAATGAAGGGAGCGTATGCAACGTCTAACGATGGCCATGAGACCTCTCGAGGCTCCACTTGTCTGGTTGCGGATGAAGACGTGATTAACGTGCATGCTCCATGCTCCAATAAATCATGGTGAAAACGTCGTTGCGAGTCACCACACATGGAACGCCTTCACAAGTCGTACTATGCCTCCGCAGTAAGGCGTTATTTCGCTGGTTTGACAGGCCGAGTCAAGAGACGGTATTTGTTGTTTCACGAAGTGCTACATAGTGTGTGCAATTGATGACGCTAAAATGTGTTCGCACGTAACGCTCGTGTGAGAGAGTATACTGTACATTCGCAGAGATGACGAAACTCACGATCATGCCTCATGCGTGTAGAAGCAAATAGCGATTACCAATTGAACAAGAACGCGTTCGTACCTTCGAGAATGACACCGAGAAGTACGAACGTCCGAACATTCATAAGAAGACAGCATCCCATAGTAAAACACCTATGAAGTCTATAGTAAAGAATGATACATCAGCCGCGTGCCTGGAATAGCCACAGTATGGCAAACTCACTCACCCTGATACAGCTAATCGTCACACCAAGTATACTACCTAATAACTACTAGAACAGTCCAACCAAATCCGCAAACGGATCCTTGCCTTGTGCCTGCGTGTTATTATTGGTGGTCGCCTGCTGTGTATGGGGTTGAGAGGCTGCCTGGGGCTGCAACGCAGGCTGCGCCACCGAAGTCGACCCCAGCCCAAACGAACCATTCGAGCCGAACGCAGACGACGCGTTAGCCCCGGCAAAGTAGTTGGGAGTACTTGGCTGGGCCGGATGCGTTTGCTGCGGTGTCCCGCCAAGCCGGATCGCCCCAGGTGGGGGAGTGACTCCGGGTGACGAAAACTGTGGTGATACGATGGGGGTACCACCACCGGGACGGCTGGAGTAGTTGACTGGGGGATGAGACGACGCTCCGGCGGTGTGTGGCGAGGTAAAGGGCGATGACTGCCCGAAGGGAGGTAGCTGGGGCTGTGCTTGAGGTGGTTGAGGAGTGGAAGTTGAAGGAGGTCCGAAAAGACTTGCGAGCTCGTCTATCTGAGATTGAGGAGCAGCTGTGTTCGCATTCGACGACGATGAGTCGTCAAAGTCGATCAGCGAGAGGTCGTTTTGCGGACGGGAGAGTTCCGTTGGTATGGGATTAGCAGCAGCAGCATAATCCCCTCGCTTGAATGCGTCGTATCGATTGAGGACCGTGTTGATCTGGTCGTTAATTTGCAGGAACGTATCTGGTACCAAAGCTTTTAGTATGGGCATGACGGGAGTGAACTCTACTGTACCTAGCGACTCTGGATCTTCAGTTTCGGCATTTGATATCCACCCTTGAATCTTCGGTCTAGCACTAGAGAGTATAGATGCGACTTGCTACGAGATAGTAGACGTTCAGCGTAATCAACAGATACAAACGGTTGAAACATACGTCGTACGCGTCCCCCTGCGCAAACCTCTCCCCTCTTGCAACATCCACGTTATCCAGCAGATCATTGAGCAATATGACTTTCTGCTCTAGTTTGTTGAGCTCTGTCAGTGCTTGCGAGCGATAGTCGGGTTTTGCATCCGGGTTCGCCCCTGCAAGGCTTTTCATGAGCTCTTGCGCCTGAGCAAGATCTCTGGGTGTTCCGCGACGAATCAGTTCCTGAAGCTTAGCCGACTGGGCTTCACGATCCTCATTCTCGAGTTCTTCTGCGGATTTCAAGTTCTACGAGGTGATAAGCATACGATCTTAGAAGTATGGAAGTCTTACGTACCGTCGTGACTTCTGCAGGTATATCGTGCTGCCGTCGTGAAGAGTTCCGGAAGTGATACCCTTTGAACGTAAGCAGCCGGTGCATATCCCTGATGTTCCCAAAATCATCCTTATATCTCGATGTCACGCAAATCCCTTCCTTCCACCCGTTGATAAGCTCTAGGATGCGCGACATGACGGGACCAGGATATGGTGGCGGTCGTTCGGGGAACCGCCGTACAAGTTCGTTGAGGAACTCCTTCGTAGCAATCTGAAGCTGAAATGGGTATCCACATGATTGTACGAGGGTATCCAGAAGGGCGAGAGCAAGAATCGCGACATGAGGGTTGCGATGATTAACCAGCTGAGCGATAGTCATCGCCGCCTCTCGAGGACTACCGTATGCCAATCATATTCAGCACGATTTGAGCATAGAAGCTGATTAAAGACGTACGTGTTTGCCTTCTTCTGGTTGATATACTCTGCAACTTCGAGATTGAGGGCATAATTGGGCTCCGGCTGGGATGGGTAAGTTGCTCGAGTGATGAGAATCTTGAGCGGTGAAGTGTCCTGCAGCCATCCTGAAGCAGCCGTCGTCGGGAACATGGTCGCCAATATGCGTCTACCAGCCCTAAGGCTTCGTTAGAAGCTCTCAGTGCAGCTCTGAGAATAAGTTGAAGATGGTGGAAGTGCAAGAATGAGTGCGTTCGCTGCGCTTATGCATATGACTGCGTGGCTGAACGCCGGGAGCAGTGCTTCCTCTTCTCCGAGATCAGGTCACAAATGGACTGCGAACAACTTCCACGTAGACTTGCTATGAGATGACTCAGATACATGCAATACAGACATTCCAGCACAATGAACATCGTATCTAAAAGCTTGTAGGCCCAAATTTCAGATCATCTCGGCTCAAATGCAGCGATGCTGACTATAGACCTCCTTCAGAACCTTTTGACCCCCTTCGGACAGTCTATGCAACGGAATTGGATGGTATGTCGTGCTTTACTGTGAAGGCCGCATATGTACTGAATACAATGTGATATCAGCCACCAGATGTGATTCAGGTTCGGTTTGCCACTGATCGCATATTATGATCAAGCCAGGCCTGAGAGAATGAAAGGCCATGGCCACCGCCACTCAAGCGGGAGGCCTTTGACTATTACCAGGCCATGATGATACCTTCGCCTCGTTGCAGGCACGCGGTATTGAACACAGTTATCTCTTTGACCAAGTGTCACGTTTCGAGGATAATGATTTCCGCTCCTTCAGAGGCCCGACCTGACGTCCAGCATATAATAAGACTGTCGAAGAGAGCAGAGGATGTCCAGTCATCTATCATACAGCTATTCCTTCTCTCCCGGCCCGACTTATACAGCTACCCAAGTTACCTTGTTATTCAACACCGTCACTCCGGAAGCCATACCATGCACACACGTTCCCAAACCAAGCGAGCCAACGATGCGACTCCGCTTTTAAGCCTCGCAGCGCTCGCGGCTGAGGTAAAAGTACCGTCCTGTTCATTGGTAAGCCAACACTATGCAATTCATGTGTGCATGAAGACCGACCGTTATTGCCAGCCTAAAGCTTCTCAGAAGACCACACTTCGACGAGGTGCAAAAAAGAGGACGAAGAGACCACTAGCCCCCAAGGTCTGGAAGATAGCTCCCAACCTGCCCTGGGAAACTCACAGTGAGGATCTCATACGCATCGCCAGAGACGAGATCGCACGAATAGGGATGGCCGAGTTGGCAGCGACGAAACCAGGACGAAGGAAAGGCCCATATATCTGCCAGTGCTGCTGGAAATCATGTAGGGGCTCGTACGAGCTGGGGCGCCATTATGGCACCCACCTATTGGACAAAACTGTGAGCCATTCTCGTGAATTTCGTCCGCACTTCATTGGACTCACCCGAGTGATGCTTTCGTAGTTCAAGTGCGGCAATAAGTCGTGCTCGTATAAGTCCGCGCAAAAAGACAATCTTCGGACACACTGTCGAAAGATGAATCAGTAGGTGCTATGCGGTGTGTTTGCTTGCTACTTACTAACCCGTCCATCGTTTATCAGCGGGTTCAGCTATTGAGGGCAGGAGATAGCTGCATCAATATCATTCCCTCACCTCTTTCCCGATACCCAAACACGCTCGCTTATAATGACCATTGAGCATGGCTAACTGTATATCATAGAGCATTATGTTATAATACAACGAATGTTAAATACCCTATACCTCGTGACAGATCGTATTTCACTACCGTCCATTAAAACGTCCCAAAACCTGAAACTACGCCCTCCTCTCCGTCGACTAATGCTACGATCCATATTGAGGAGGAGGCTCATCGTTATGTGTTCCACCAGCCGGAAGCCTCTGCAATAGCCGGTTGATAGTATCGACCAACCCTGGAGTATTCGCGATCACAGCTTGTACATCGTGCTCTGGCTGCGCCCTTGCTTGGTCCGGTGTAAGAGGCAGTGGCCTGACATGCTCAGATGCAGACGTCGTCGTTAAGCCTGCAACACTACCCGTCTCAGTCGGAAGAGGAGACCTCAGCTGCTGTGGGTGAGAGGACAAGTCCGACGTCGGGGAGAGCACGGTCGGCACGGTCGAAGACTTCTCATCAGATTGCGAGCGTGATTCGGATGTAGCGACAGGTTGGTAGGGCACGGAGGACACCACCGACTCTGAAGGCGCGCTAGAGTTATGGAACTGCGTGACTGAGCTGGAGGAAACCGGAGGTGCGATGACATAAGGAGCAGCAGCAGTCTCCAGGATATCGGGCCCGTCGTACTGAGCCTGTTGGGAATTACGACGTCGGCAGAAGAAGAAGAGGGACGCTAGGACTACGGCGAGGAATGCGATGCCTCCAACGACGCCACCGACGATTGCGCCAGTGTTGGATTTCTTGTGCTCTACGGCGTTGTCAGAGCCACTGCCACCAGTTTGGGAAGGTGTGGCACCGGAAGATGTGGAGGTGCTTGATACAAGGTCAGTACTACCAGCAGATTCATACAATCAGATCAGCTTACCTGTTACTCGAAGATGCTGGGGGTACGAAGGATACAGCGGCGTTGAGCACATCGAGAACGCTCATTTGGGCGACCGAGCTCTTGCTTGTAGGCTTTGGACCTTCCCACGTAGAACTATAGATATTCGCTCCGCTCACGGATGCAAGGTCAACAAGAGCGTTCCACTACGCATACTGGTCAGCGACTGATCCAAGGCGTCACGCACAAGAATCAGCTCACCTGTACTGTCAAATAGCTTTCGATATACGTGTTGACGGCCGATCCATTGGTGCTCCGATACCACGTCTCCCATAAAGCCCGCATCAGCACACCTACGAGATCTGTCAGTATTGTGACAGGATCAAGCATGAGGAATCGTACATACTCTTGGGCCACATGCCGTTCACGTCAGTTGGATTATCGGATCCTGGAAGACAATCGCCATCAGCATCCATGCACTGCCGGTAACAACAGCAAGGATTTACCTTCGTAATTAATTCCGCTGGTACCGCGAGTCCATGTCGAGAATGGAGTTACACTTGAAACAAGCTGGTTTACGCTTGAAGATATGATTAGCACAGGTCGCTTTTGCAAGGGTTTGCTGTTATACTTACAACGGAGTCCATGAACTGTTCGTGGACGCAAGGACGGCGTAGCCATCGAGCGGGAAGCCTGAATTGTAGGTGATCGAGAGGTTGATCAAGTTACAATCGGCCAAAGAGATGGTGTCTTCAATGATAATGCCGTTGTACAGATGATTCTGGATAAACTCAGCGGAGAGTTCAGCAGCCTCTTGGTATTTCGGATCTTTCGTTTGTTCGTATAAACGAGCGGAGAGTCTGGAATGGATGTCACCTTCGGTATCTCGTGAGGATGGTTGAGCGACTTACGACATCCAAGTTCTACGAACAGGTTGTCAGCATCATGTAGCATCAAGAAGGTAAGCTGCATACCCAACAGTCTCGGCATTAACGCTGGGGTCGGCTGGATCTGGCCTCTTGAGCAACAACTGTAAGTCCACGCCGACGGCGAGAATGTGGCCACAAACTCACAGAGAATATGCCACCAGCCGTAGTAGCTATACATGCCGTCAAGTCAGCCTAAGTACAATCAAGCACGGCAGCAATGAAGCATACTGACCTCCGCTACAAGTCTTCGCAAGTGTGATATTCTTCTTCGGATGCTTACCAGCAGCGACGTGGTCTGGCGTGACGAAATACGGTTGTGTAAAATTCCACATAAGAATGGCATGTTGCAGAGCCTGGTCATCGCCATAGGCCCTGTACGCATTCATAGCGGCTATACCCCACGTACTGCGATCGATAAAGTAAGGTTTCAAAGCGTGAGATTAGAGATTAATGTGAACTTACGGAGGATCGTTATTGGCGGCCTGATGAACATCCGGGTAAGATATCAATGTAGCAATGGAACGAAACATACAAACTGAGCGCACTTACACCGCTATATACCAACGTCGATATGTCAGTATCGCCGTCGCAGTGGCAGTGCAAGAAGCGACTCACAGTGAGTTGTACCCGCCCAGCGTTGCGAACGACAAGTACGTGTTAATTCCATCCAAGACAATGTTGCGGTTTCGCGTCGAGTTCGTCACGAATTCGCTGTTGGCTGCAGCAGCCATGAAACTTCCGCTCTGTGTGATGGTGTACGCTGCATAGTGATTGTGTCAAAAACTGAGCTGTCACTGTCACTCTCTGGTCTCCATGGCACGACGTACAGTTGAACAAGCCACTGGTCTTGTTGAAGTCGGACGAGACAGAGTCAATGAGGCCTTGTACAAGGGGCAATCGTTGGTCGCGGGTCGCGCTGGAGGTGGGCTTCTGCTCGGCGAATGGTCAGTAACTCGTACTCTCGTGAACTGAGCCAAGAAAGCGACTCAACTCGCCAGCTGGAGGGTACCGTGAAGTCCTGAGCATCGGCGAAGAGAGGGTATACGAGCAAGAGAAGGAGAGACGGTAAAGTCCAAAGCTTAGCCATCGTCGTGGCACTGCCGACCGGCGACGAGCAGCCTGTACGTGGGAGGAGGGGTGGTGGCGGAAAGGAGGAAAGTTTACTGCGTGGATCAGGGATTTATAGTTGCTAGTCTACTTTGCTCATGGCATGGTTCCGCCCGCATACTTAATTAGCTTGGACTAGCATCAGCGCTCGCGGGAGTCGCTTTGATGCCACAATTTGCGGTGGAGGCCTGAGATGGCGGATCAGTACATAAGTAACTCTAAGGCACCGCCGACTGTTCAACTTACGCGGCTTGGTTGGCGTCGTAGACAACCTCTGGATGCTATCCCTGCTAGTGATCGTGTTATCTGGAGTATACTATATAAAGTCTCAGTATACAAATCATAGTAAGTGAAGGTTTGTACACTTACGCAGCGTAAAGCCAGTAACCAAGGGATGGCTTTCTGACGTTGGGCGGCTGTGCGCTAGTGCAATGAGCACGCTGCCTCAAGGCCTCATGTCGGTTAGCTCACTCGCCGAGTAAATTCGGAATGCCATAGATAAGTAGTGCGGGTCAAGGTCAATTCTAGACCAGATATGCGAGGATCAGTACTCGTTTCGAATCCTCGTAGTCAGTGAATTGGACGTACAAAAGTAATTATTTACTACTATAATTCCTAGCTCACCACCTGAAGACAGCCACGAGGCTTGCATGTCCCAAGCTGCAGCGTGTTTGTGCGTACCATACCAGTGTAATTGACGTTCGCGGAGGCTGGAATTTCGGCGGTGGCTTGTGGTGAGGCGTGGCCAACGCCAAAAGGTTCGACCGCTGAAGCGCTCAAGCGCCGATCGCAGACATGAGGGCGGGATTGATGGGATCTTTGGCGGGACACCGCTTCTTCTCCCGAACCTCGTTGGCCAGTGCAAGTTGGCGGCGTCTTCGTTTATCGTACTCACCATCATGCTATTTACTACCTGGAGTTTGTCACCCTTTGGCTATTGCACCAACGCCCTTGTTTTAGTTTCTCTTTTCGCAACACCGGAAGATCGAAGCAATATCGAGCACGCACTTGAAACAAGTCGTACATACCCAGCTCCAGGACTCTCCAGGATTACACCACTGATCCAGCTTGGATAACCCAGCGTCCTCTGCATGATTTATGAGCATCGCGGGGCGAGGCCGACTATCCGTGGCATGTTGGTGATGAAGGGACCCCATGCCCATGACGACGCCAACATACTGAAACCGCATTGCCAGTTACTGATTTCCCATCATCGCCCTTCCGAACGCACTATAAAGGCTCGGAAGCCGAAGTCTGTCGATCCTTACTGCTGGCAGTCATCTTCAGCCCGACACAAATTCGTTCTTCCAAGCCGTCTTCGTTCTTATCCTACCTGTCTGCTCGCTGGTCGATAATTTTCATTTCATACTCACGATTGCAAGATTCTCAGATACGTATACGAACAAGTCATGTCTTCCCCCGTGCAAGTTGTGTCGCCTGTTTTCCCACCTAGGAAGGTCCGAGTCAACCGTAGCGCGTACGTTCGTCGAAATGTCTCTATGGTCTCTGACATGTTGACATTTTGTGTACATCTAGCTCGCACACAGGTGTGCCTGCCAGCCGGTTCATCGCAGAGACAGGCGGAGGCGGCGTGAAGGTCGTAGGATTACCGTCGGGCCCTCGGCTGGGTAGGAGTTTCTCACAAGGCGACATCAACGGGTTCAACGTGCAAGCCATCGGGATGCACTACACGCCCTCGCCGCTGGTGATCCCGGCCAAGCCGACTCCGAGCCTGAGGTCCCTCAGCGTATCGCCCGTGCTCGTCAAACGCGATCGCAAGAGCTCAATCGTAATGAGCCCACCCAAGCGACGGGCGTCGTTGAGACATTTGCTGTCTGTTGATACACGGACCGCGTTGCATGCGCAACGAGCGGAGATCGCGATGGAGGTGGCGGAGGAGGTGGGCAGGCTGTGCGATGCGGGGGAGCCGCTCTCGACGGACGCTCCGCTGTCGGTCGTCGTCAAGTCGGACAGGCAGGCAGCTCGCGTGGAGAGTTGGTTGGAGGCGCGGTTCGACTTTGGGAGGAGTGCGGCCGAGCTCATGAGTGATGGCATCACGCCGGAGAGTCTGGCTTCTGAGATCCTTGGTGAGTTTCATGATGAGGTTGTTGCGCATGTGAGATATGTGTGCTGATTGGAAGTTGACACAGCAATGTCTGCGGTCATGTCGCCAAAGAAGCCGTGGGCCACGGGCGAGATACCTATCATGTTCAGTGGGTTCGATATTGTGGTTAGCCCTGAAGATATGGCTTTCGACAGCCTCGACTCTGTGCCTGAGGATTCCGACGAGTCACAGGACGACTCCTCCGAGGCAATGTCGAACTCCTCGGCTGCGTCTCCTGTACTGCGAAGTGCAGCTTCCAGTCCCCCGGGCCTAGGTAGCCCTCCCATTCAGATCTCACCTCCGCCCGTCATTAAACCCCTCAATATCGTTAAAGATAAGAAGGCGGGACGGACAGCGGCTCCTCTGGATAGCAGGATGAGCAAGAAGACTGGGTACGTTTTATCATGGATGCAGCTCACTTCTGACAAACTGACTGTATTCCCCCGTCTATAGTATCGCAGTCGGTCTTCTCGCAGTCGGTGCCCTTCTCAGTTCACCTGCCCACCCATCGTTCGACCAATTTGACCTGGCGCTACCCGAGACTCCCTCTCCATACGCGAGCCACTTCAACATCCCGAACTCTACCGAGAACAACCTATTCGACCGTGTTATCGACTGGCAGGGGACCCTCCCTAAAGGTGTCTTTGGTGATGGAGATGCGAGTATTAGCCCGTGGCATGACGGCAGTCCGAGAATGATGTGAAGTTATCACTTGACGGAGTCGCCTTGGTAGTCTGCCTTCAACTTTATAAGTGGAAGGTGGACTGTTGGAACGTTTGGTTGAAGTGGAGTCTGGACTGCATTTTCGCGTAGCAGTTGTAGTTTCTCCTTTGCAAACAGTCATACATATCATGTCGACTTTGGTGTAATTTCCAGCGATCAGTGAAGGTAAGGAGAGATGATTATTTATGACGACCTTGAACTTCCTGTCCCTGAATTACTAGGGCTGAACAATGCTCAATGTATATTGAAGAATATCATTGCGCCCGATCGCGAGACGCGTACGTGACAATGACTCGCGTGACGTCACGCACACGGAGTTACAGTAGGGGCGCCTTTGCAATGATACGTCCTTGGTCTGCCTCCCGCGCACAGCTTGTCTTTCCAGCTGCCTTCATCGTCGCCCTCGTCACTGAAATAGCTGCAGAATATAGCCCTCTTGTAACTGCACATAAATTCTGAAATTCAGGAGGAGGCAATGTCTGGACGTTCTGCACATGCAACTGCCATTTTGGGACCAGAACTGGCTGCTCGTCTTCCGGAAGTCAAAGTATTGCTGGTCGGAGCGGGTGGTATTGGTTGTGAACTTCGTGCGTGTTTACTCGTTTATTCACAGTATTATACGTCTAATGAAACTGCTATGTGATATGCGTGCACAGTGAAGAATATTGTGCTCACTGGTTTCGGTCGCATAACACTCCTGGACTTGGACACCATCGACCTGTCCAATCTGAACCGACAGTTTCTCTTTCGCAAGAAGGACGTAAAGCAAAGCAAAGCATTGGTGCGTTATATTACTCACTATCACACCGTATATATCTAACGTATGACCTTGCGACGTACCTTTAGGTAGCGGCCAGGACAGCTGCTGCGTTCAACCCAAATGTCACCATAACTCCCATACACGGCAACATCAAAGAGCCACAATTCGACGTCGAGTGGTTCAGATCCTTCGACCTCATCCTCAACGCCCTAGACAACCTCGGTACTGTACCACGATAACATTCCAAACGAAGCACTCTAATTGCCATTCCAGATGCCCGGCGGCATGTCAACAAAATGTGCGTGGCCGCTGGTGTTCCCTTGGTCGAGTCCGGGACGGCTGGTTACCTCGGACAGGTACAACCTATTCTGAAGGTAAGATGAATTCTGCTGATCAAGCTTGTGGTGTACAGTCATTAATGGGGCAGTAGGACCGCACTGAGTGCTTCGACTGCGTGCCGAAACCGACGCCGAAGACGTTTCCTGTTTGCACCATTAGGTCAACGCCGTCACAGCCCATACATTGTATCGTATGGGCCAAGAGCTATCTCATCCCGTCAGTGCCAGAGACTACTGTCTTTGAGATTGTTCTATTCATTCGTTATATGTTTTAGACAACTGTTCGGAGAAGACGAAGATGCGGGAAATGAAGGCGATCTAGATGATGCAGAGAAGCAAGGCGAAAACGGTACATACGCATCATTCATCTCAACCCAAACAGCACTCATACACAACGGACTCTAATAGCGCAAGAAATCGCCACTCTCCGTAAAGAAGCTCAAGCTTTCAAGTCCGTCCGCGCCGCATTGCGCTCCGCAACAGACCAAGACGCAGCCAGACTGATCTTCCAAAAGGTAGGTTCGCTCTTACAGTACAGTACCTTTCGTGCGAGTGGGCACTGACTACGACCCCCGCGATCACGAAGGTGTTCAACTCTGACATCAAGAACCTGCTCTCTATGGAGGATATGTGGCGTTCGAGGGCGAAACCTACGCCGCTGGACTTCGACGGGATTACAAGCGGGACGTTCACGCTTCCGCAGGTCGCAGCACAGACAAATGGCTCTGGTGCTTCGTCACACCCGAAAACCAATGGGAATGGGAATGCTGCTGGTCCTTCTACCGCTGCTACCAATGGTTCTTCGTCACGGTCTGGTGGCGCTGGGCTCAAAGACCAGAGAGCACTCACTTTGGCTGATAACCTTGAACTCTTCGTCGCGAGGTGTGTCTCACAACGGCTGATAACTTTTCTTGCGAGTTGACTGATGTTGTTGTAGCACGAATCGACTTGCTGCGAGGATTCGCGGTGGTGAAGACACCATCTCCTTCGACAAAGACGACGATGATACACTAGACTTCGTTACAGCCGCTGCTAACCTCCGCTCAGCTGCCTACGGTATCCCCGGGAAGAGCCGTTGGGAAGTCAAAGGTCAGTTTTGTCGATCCTCAACTATTCTAGCCGTGTCTCATCGTCGCCACAGAAATGGCCGGCAACATCATCCCCGCCATCGCCACCACCAACGCGATAATCGCCGGTCTAATCGTCCTCCAAGCACTGCACGTCCTCCGAAAGGCATACAACGCCCTACGCAACGTCCACGTGCAGTTCCGTCCCAACCTCCCACTGAGCACCATCAACCTCAGCGGGCCCAACCCCAAATGCGGGGTGTGCAGGGATACGTACACGCAGGTGCTGTGTGACCCTGCGCGGGTGACGCTGGGGGAGGTGGTGAGGGGTGTCTTAGGAGAGGGTGGGGGAGAGGGGAAGGGAGTTGGGATGAGGGAGGTTAGCGTGTATGAGGAGCAGAGGGTGTTGAGCGATCCGGATTGGGAGGATAATTATCAGAGGACGCTGGAGAGTTTGAACGTTACGAGGGGGAAGTTTTTGTCGATTGTGGATGATGAGAGTGAGTATGCGACGATACAGGTAGCTATTGGGGCTTTGCCGTGAGTTCTCGTTCTCTCGTACGTTTCCGTCTTTCGTTGTACTGATAAGGTTATATTGTACGATAGGCCGAATCACCACGTCGACGAGTGCCCGCTCATCTTGCCCAATCCACTACCGCTCCCACCCAAGACCGTCAAAGCGGAAGAACCAACCGCACAGAAACGGTCGGCGCCTGACGACGACGACGAGGTGGTCGAAGCGGAAGCGCCGCCGGCGAAGCGGGTACGAACCACGACTACCACGATATCGAATGTAACGGCAACAGCAGCTAGTATCCCTGTCACGCCCAGCAAGAAGCGCAAATTGGACGAAGACGGGATTCTGCTGTTGGAGACGCCAGACGAGAAGGTCGAGGCTGACGTCGACGTGATAGAGATCGACTAGACCTTGAGTTCGAGGACTGTATTCTTATCTTATTTGACTTTTTCCCTTCCTTGTTACGTGTCGCTTTGCAAAGGCTGTACTAACCTACAATGCATCTAATAGTTCCTAGTCTCGTGCCCAGACGTGTAGCTCAGAGCCGGTCGCGGTGCTCCCGACAGGCAGTCGCTACCGCTCCTGCTATATATAGTAATTTTTGAGAGAGTTTGGTCGAATGAGCTGGTTTGGGAGGCATCGGGCTAAAACGTCATCTTCTTCGGAGCTAGACGTCTGGTCTTTTTCGTCCTTGCGGGGGTAGATCAATGCTAGACGCCAAGTCAGACGCCAAATCGTGTGAGCCAAACAAACAAGATAAGATAAGGACCAAAGGCAAACCTCGCGCCTGAGCTACGTTCGGTTCTATTGCTCCTTCAATGTGATTCGTTTTTATGTTCTACTACGCCAAGCGTGCTGCGTGCGACTGATATTACTCGCACTATGCCTCAAATGCTTGATCACGAAGATATCACCGCGAGGAGACTCTGCAGGAAGGTGAGTATCTTACCGGAAGTGGATTAGTAGCGGAGCCAAGGACACCACCCATGCCGAATGACAATGCCTCGCCAGAGTCCTCTTGATGCCATCTCGGTATCGTTCCACTAAGAGGCATCTGTGTCTCAAACTTCGTCGTTGTTCGCGCTCCTGCGGAGGGATAATCCTCTCGGGATATTCATTGCCTTTCATCAGTCCCTTGGCAAACTTTCAATAGCTAAACAGGTCAGTCTCCGTCTGTGTGGCTGACGGCTGTATGCGCTTCATGCGCTATCTGTCAGGCTCTGCGTCACCAGTCTTTGTTCTTGTTTTCTTCTCAGGAGTGTCGAACAAATCCTCCGGCAAAAGACTCGGGATAGCATCGTAATCGGGCTCATCAAGCATGAAATCGTCAGGGGAATGGGGGGAATATTCATTCTATTCAGATCATTATCACGTACATGAGTGTGCTGCCTTAGAATGAACACGTCGGAGACGGAGGAAAGCAACAGAAAGGCAGTGCATGTCCCGACGCGTCCTAATTTTATTTATCAAGCGCTCACAGATTATACAGACGCCCAATCTGTTTGGTCGTTCCCATCAACAATTCTGTCAAACCCGGATTGATCTACCCCCGCTAGGGCGAAAGAGACCAGACGTGCAACCACCGAAGAGACACCGCCTTCCTGTCCCGTTCCCGTTTCGTGTCGTTTCCCCAAAAGTTACCATATTTAGAAGGTGCGCCAGCACCTGCCTCTGTCTCCCGTGTCTCTTGGTGGTTGCACGTCTGAATACGAGACTAATAGTTCCGCCCGTCTCCCATTCTCAGCCCTGCAGCGACTGGCGTCTAACCGATGCTGTTATTGTTCTCGCCATCATCCCACAGTCACACACGAAGGTGCGAGCACACATCTAATCCCATGGCGTACAATTAGGAATCTGGATCAGAACGCAGCTTACCCGAGCGAACGTCCGGATCCTTTTTGTCTGCGTTGCCTTCGACGGGCGAGGGCAACGCTCACCCTGGCGCCACATTCGAATTTCGAAGGTGCATTTCAGGCTGTTCAGGCTTTTTGTTCCTATGGAGTATGTATAGCGTTGTCCTGGTGCGCTGAGGCTCGTCGTTACCGGCCCCAGAGGCCCCTCTACTTCGTGTATATTGTCCGAATCTCCTCTTTGCTTCGTCCTCACACCCACGACTCACCTCACCTCACGAGTGATCACTGACCTTCATGGCTGTTGTCTATCCCCGCCCACCGCCTACTTGTAATAACCTTACTGCGGCGCAACGCGCGCAGCTGTTGAGAAGCACTGCGAAACTGGGGCAGGTCCTTGGGAGTACGCCGCATGTGCTGGACGAGGTGAACAGTGAGTGCTTGTGGTTCGCCCGCTTTTCGAAAATAGCTGATTGGATGCGTCCACTTTCCAGGTGTTGCACGCTCTAGCTCTTCGGTAAGTCTCATTCCGCATTATGAACAGTTAAATGTGTGTTAATTCTTGTTCTAGTCAAGGAGCAGCAACAGCTCTAATGAATCCCTGACGTCGTCGTTCGCGAGTTCGAGCACCGCAAGGTCGTCTCTCGACTCAAACAAGCCCTCGAAGCGGTCCCCATCGCCGCAGCCCTCCGAACGAGCGTGGCGTATACGTTTCCCGATCAAACGACCTCCCATGCTCCGTATCGGAAAGACCCCGCGTCCACTCGAGACGATTCCTGGTTCACCTCCATATGATGCCAGTGGGTTCTCAGACCGCGTGCAGTCTTACGACGACTCTCCATCGTCCACTCCCTCGTTCAACATCACGTCCGATGCTGCTATGCGAAGACAGAAGATGCGCCGGCTGGCTAAGAAATTCGGGGAGGGTGTACCACTCCATTTGGTGTTCCCACCTACGACAGAGTCAGACGACGAAGAAGTACTCGTGGACAGTCCCATTTCGGATTACTCCGAGTCTTCTTCGAGCTCGAGCATTCGGACTGTGGAGTCGGAGAGAGATCTGTTGTGGGAGAAGCACAGTGCTCGACGGTCGAAGTTTGTGGAGCCGCCGAAGGTGGCGACTGTGGCCAACGGTCGTTATGTGGTTCACTATCACGACGTGTCGGGTGTGCATGGGCAGGCGGCGGAGACGTTTGGTGGCTTCGGATGTACGACTATTATGGAAGAGAGGGATGATCATGATGATGTAGGATTCGCTTTGTGATCGGTTTTGTCTGCTGTGCAGACTTTGTTCTTGTTGCCTGGAGAGTCCATCCTCTCATGACTGACCTTGCTTATTGTACGACTATAATAATTTACTTCATGACCTTGTATCAATACACCTTCGAGTTTTCTTGTTTCTATTAAATACATGTTGTAGCCAGTTTCATACCAACTTTACGCTCCATACCAACATATTCGTCTGAGCTCTCGCTTGAAAGATGTGTGTGGCGAATCCGTCGGTGAGTTTGGCCTCGACGACGACATGTTGTTCTGCGAACTCTGGGGATTCGACCTCAGAGAAGACTTTCTTCCACAGCGACGGCCAGCTCGTCTCTGAATGGCCGTATCGCGTTCTGTCCAAGACAGATCAACACATTTACATGAAAGAAGTAAAAGAGTCCAGTTACCTTCCAAGGTGATCATTGATATAACCTGCCTCAGGGAGACCCTGATGTCTACCAAATACTATTGCCCCAGGTTCTCGTTTCAATAACTCGGCCACGCGCAGAGCCAATGCATACTGAGTGGCCTCGTCGAAAAGGTGGAAAAGGGCGCCTGTATAGAAGTGGGTGATACGTCCACGAAGCTGAGTGAGATGTTTGACATCCGAAATTGGAGTGTCATCGGTTGAGGTGTCCTTGGGGAATGGATAGGGAACCTCAAAAATATCGGACGTGAAGAAATTGATGTCCCAAGAAGAACCATAAAGGCGATGGCCGAGGTCCAAGAACTGCTGGCGCAGATCGACGCCTGCGACGTTTCTAGCGAGATAGCCGTCCGAGACGAGTTTCCTAACGTCGCTCCCCACTATGGTATTAACTTCGTGAGCAGGTCAGTAGACTGGAAGGTCCTAGCAGTTACTTACGACAACATCCCACATCAATTAAGACTGTGTTGCCAGACTTTCCGGCTTCAAGAACTTCGGGGTATATGGGGTTCGCTGCCATCATCAGGTTGACGAAGTGGAACCCACGTATGCACGGGTACGGATGTTCAGCACTATTGAGAGTCATTATCGGCACTAATATGAGTATGCGTGGTAACGTACTAAGCTCTATCAATATGCTAGTCAACTTTCATGTATCTTCAATGTATCTGGCACGATACGCGCTCTTTCTGCACTTCTAGGATTCTCTTCTTGAGTTCAGCGTCATCGGTCGTGATGGCTTTGTGCAGAAACTCTTGCTCAACATCAGAAAGTGTCAATAAAGACTCGTCTAATGCAGGGACCTCGGAGGGGCCTAGCTTCATCTCTCGAGTAATTTCGGCCATGAGTCTCTCTAAAAAAACTCTTAAAATTATCTGCGAGTTCTTCAGTACGGACACATCGCTTCAAGAGAACGAGTAGTTGCTCACAGCAACGTCACAGGCAAATCTGGAACGGTCGATGCTCAAGCTTTGAAGCCTATGGTTGTGGAGAACGTAGAAGGCGATATCAGTTAAAGATAAGCACAGACTCGAGCTTATTGTGTTGTGTCGTGAGACGCGTGAAATTGTGGCTGAGCCAGCACGTCATGGACCTGAAAAAGTGAGCAACAAGCACGATAATGGCTTATATGGTTAGTAGAACCGTCGTTGCACATGTTTATGGGTCTGCACCTATATACTTACAGATCGGCGTTTCATACTCGCTCAGCAGTTTGAAGATGCTGGTGAGCGTTGGAGGCAACTTCAGTAATGAATTAGCGCTCAGCATCGTGCCGGTGAATAAATTCGGTCACTGACTCACTGCACTCTTATCAGGTCGATGTCCACGACGTTCTTTTCCCTCACACTTCCACGCTATTTCGACAAATAATGGTTGAAACTCTGATACAGGATCATAAATAACCTCAGTCGACCATTGACTCACAGTCAGAGTCACTTTCGAGCTGAGTATCTTCCCAGTTACTGACTACAGAACCACAGTCTGTGCCAACCTTCTGACTACGCAAAAGCTGTAGTTGATCAAGTGCAATTCGCTTGTCTTGCTCTTCCTGTCTCCTCCAAACTGTTCTTTCGTCTGCCAAAATATCCTCCAGTTGTCTTCTCATGATATCGGCCGCGAACGCGTTGCCCCTTGCCTTACAGGATATAATGTGACGAGCGAGGTCCTTTCTATCCTCCTGCTTCAGCGGATACACGGCAAGCCCTATAGTATAGCTGGTCCTAAAGCCCGAACCGAGGGTGTCTTGCCTTGGCCCTCCAAACGTCCCTGGGACAGCGCGAGGAGATGGTGGAGGCGTAGAACTCGCCGATGTTGGTGTCGGGCTAAGAGAACGAGACGAGTCTCTGCTGGAATTGCGATACTGTGCTTTTGCCAGACGATTTGCCTCCAGGGTCAATTGCTTTGCTTTCGACTTCGCGGTGGCAAGAGCGGTAGTTTGGCGCTTCGATCTAGTATGCATCCCGACCTTGGTACGTTTCCTCAGTCATCGCACGCAGAAGTTGACTACGAGTAGGTGAACTTACTTACGGATACTGGGCTTTAGTTGTGGTACTGCTGACAGTTACCATGATAGACTTTTGGCCTTTATATACTGCAATCCAGGGCACGTGCAAGTACCCATGAGGCAACAGCCAACAAAGGCCCTTTGTTCGCTATGACCCAGTTGTATGGCCGGATCCTCTGCTGGATGGCACGTATCCAGATGTGCTAACTCCACTTGTCAATAGCTCTTCTCTGTCAACCAAGGATGCATCTTGCCGTCTATACCTGCCTTCGACCCTTGAGATATATACAGCCAGTGGCTTTGAAACCATTCCCTACGAGCCGGTGGCATGACGTTTGCCGGTGGCTAAATAAGCTATCGCCAGCAAGTGCGGGCCTCTGATAAATTCTTCGATGCACTGGCCCTCTTCGTGTCTCATGTGGAGGCTATTCTCTCGTTTAATGTTCGCATCCGTCATTTCTAACGAACAGGTTAATCCTATGGACTCTCATCTATTTCATGCAGCTCTCCCTTTCTGTGCTGGAAACCCGATAGGATATAATTTCTGACGATGCTGTGGTTGAACACGCTCATCGTCGCTAGCTACTCTTACACATGCATAGTATAACACCTAAATCTGCTTAGCCTCGTCGAAGACCAGTATCTTCACCCGTGCGCACCGAATATTTACACGATTTGGACGCTCCAGTACAGCACAGGAAGCTCTGACTTTGTTTTCAGCTTGACGATGTTCTTCTCCGTAAGCTGGACAAGTTCAGCTTTCACAACAACTCTGTTCTCTGCGAAATCGGCGTTCTCGAGCTCTGTGAATGCTTTCTTCCACATCTGAGTCCAGGATTCAGGGCTGTGTACGAACATTCCGCTGAATATGGCAAGTAGGTGAGCATTTTTTTTCACGACGCAAAATGCACATAATCCAACTCACGTATCTTCAATATCCTGCGGCTCTGTTATGCCCATCTGTCTCCCATACAGGACGGTGCCAGACTCGTGCTTCACCAATGTCCCGAACCGCAACGCAAGGTCGTATTGCGCGGCTTCGTCAAACAGATGGAAGAAAAGCCCGGCATATAGGTGCGTGACTCGACCACGCAGTTGACCGACTTCCTTGACGTTGGCAAGGTCGGTTACGATGGGTCCTTTCGGCGGATACGGTATGTCGAACGCATTGGCGGTCAAGAAGTGAATGCCACAGGTGGCAGCGTCGTCGTACAGCCGATGGCCGTAGTCGAGGAACTCTTGGCGAAGGTCGCAAGCAAAGACGTTTTGCGCGGGATAGCCATCCGCTACGACCTTCCTCGCGTCGGTTCCCACTGTGTCATACATTTTCGTATCAGTTGATGTGATAGTAATGGGGGTTAATCGTCGGACGTACTGCAGCACGCAAAGTCGAGGTATACTGTGTCCCCTTTCTTGCCCGCTTCGATGATTTGTCTATACAAAGCGTGCCTGGGTGCGTCGAGCCGTGCGAAGCCGTATATCCGGATACATGGGTAAGGATAACAGGCACTACATAATGATAGCCAGTCAGTAACGGTATAAAGTTGAATGTTGGTCGAGTACAGACTATGCTCTGCAAGTAAGGTGGTTAGGCTAAGAGAACTAGTGAGAAACAACTTTGAGCGTACTCCTTTTGTATCGCGTCCATTCTCTCTCGCAGCTTTTCTTCGTCTGTGCTAATAGATGACCTCAACCATTCAATATCCATTGGTTCCAAATTACTCCAGCGGTCGCCTTCGAGGGGCAAGACTTCCAAATTGATGTGACCATCACGTTCGGAACTGGTCATGTCGGAGAGCGCTGGCAAGGTTCGAAGTAGGACGGGAGTTAGTGTAGAAAGGGGGATTGCAATGTTGAACGCTCTCTGAACCCTCACCGCCAATATATACGACCAAGTAGCTCAGCCTGTTGAGGTAATCACGCAGGCCGATGTATGCATCTACCGGTCTCATTCGTCGGAGAAGTGCATTGCTTCTCGTGATAGCGTAGTAGATCACGTTAGTAGAAACATCGTCCGATAGACCGTGCTATTCGCGCATTTTTATGGCCTGGTCACGGTCGGCACCACAGCCGAGGTCTCCTTTGCTGTTTCTCTGTTGCGGGGAAAGCGGCTGGAGGGATTTATGACTCCATCGTCGGATGGTATACGCGGGGGCTCGCGTTCGCAGCTTGATAGTGTGTGAAGGGCGTTCATGGATCCAACTCCGCATCTGAATGTGAGAAGTCAATGAGTCATTGCAATTTTGTGCGTAGAAACATAGTAGTGAGGGGCTTTACCGTTTGTTCCGGATTGGCACTGGCATGAGCGCAGCCATGGCATAAACAAGCGAGTATAGGCCCGAGCAACAGCTCGGCAGCTGCAGGCTCGATGCCCAAGTTTCGACTGCCAGGTATACGTACACCATACAATAAATATCCCCGAACTAGCTCGGAGGTGTCTATCATGGGCGCGACAGGTATGTCCCATGATGCGGCTCATGAAGCAGCTTTAGTTTTCCATGCATGCACAACATGACGGTTCCGCGATGACATGCATAGCTCATTGTCACATCGTCGGGGCGTGTCATGGGACTACATTTATCACGTATGCTGCGTTAGTGCCACAGAAGCCTGCATCGTGTCATAAAGAACTCACCGCCGGCAGTAGAGATCGAGAGTCAGCAGGAGGCATAGTGCCTCTGGTGATCTGCGTCATGAATGTAGAGTTCGAGAGATAACGAATTTACCTGGCTTCTTGGTAAAGTATCAGCAAGACAAGAGACACAATGCTCCAATAATTGAGACAGAAAAAAACCTGTGACGTACACATTGAGTCGGAACTCATCGTCGCGGTTGCAGGTCAAGTTCTCTGCAAGACGACGTTGAAAAAAGGGAAAACAAAAGGAATCCTTCGGGCCGGTCTCGAACCAGCGACCTTGAGATGAAAGTGAGGTTTCCAGTTACAGTCTCACGCTCTTCCAACTGAGCTACCGAAGGCTTGGAGGAAGAGGAAAACGCAAAATACATGAGGGAAAACGCGGAAGATACGCCAAATATTCAAGCGCCTGTAGATCAAACTTTAATTAATGAGTTGATCGTGACAGACGCCTGCGATAGGTACTTGCACCTGAGTGCGACTGCGTTCGACTCGGAATTGTCACTGCACTGTGATTGCCATATGCATAAGTAGTACTGCGCAAAGCGATACGATTCGAAAGTTGAAACGCTGTGGAAAGATGTAGGCTCCTGTGTATGTAGGCCCCATACTATGCTTTCTGGGGTGTTCGGAACAAAATGGTCGCGTCGCCCATTGCTCGTGCGTCTTGGGAATTTTCTCCCTCAAATTTGGATAGTCGTGTGCGTGCGTATCTTACGCATAGTATATGAATATCTCACATTTTACGAGGGGGTACTTGTGTCTACGGCTGGATGCCGGGGAAGAGACTTTTTCGTTTGGGGAGTTCGGAAATCTGTCACGGTTTGTCACACTCGCATATTCGAATCATTACTGAATAAGGAAGGGGCATCATCGGACTCTAAACGCAATGGCCTATACTGATGGCGGTGTTTGAATATGCGTGAGTCCCAATGTCACGGACATTTTTACGAACTTCCTATACACTACGTTTGAGGTGTATTCAGCATAATCGGGCTGGGTAATTAGCTTATATAGGTACTATTTATCTCTTCCCAACCAAATTCATGGGCCGCACGCATGCGCATCACGAGAAATCTCATCGATCACGGCCGAATGAGCTATGCAAAAGTCGAGTTTCTGACTCGTACTACGATTCCCGTCCTCCCTCTCTTCGTATCATCATGAATTTTACACCAAAAGATGCGCACTCATATGCTCTACAACATATATTATTTCTGAACGTGTGGTGTCATCTTAGAGGTAAGAGTTTGGGGAGTTCGTAAAAACGAGCGTTTCCGAACTCCCCAGAAAGCATAGTAACTCCGTGAGTGCTTGCTTATACTCTCCTGATTTTCGTGATCGCTGCTTCAAATTCAAAGGCGATCACTTCCGTTTTATGCATCCGCACAGGAAAATCGGCTTGGCGTTCGCGCCCTCTAACGACATATTCCATTGTTGCTCTAGCTGGATGTGCTCCAAGTGCGAAAGGCATAACCTAGGAGTGGCTGGATGCCCCTGTGGTACTCTTAGTGCAGTGCTGTTACTTTCAACGAGTGGAATGGTCTACAAGGTGTAGGCCACCGACAACGATCTTGGCTCGCCTCCCAGTCCGCTCTGACTTACCAGAACATACACCGGACGATGTTGCGATGTCTTAAAATAGACGATGTAATCGAAATTACGAATTTGACCTGGAACCTCTTATCTACGCCTCCATGCAGGCTGGAGCGTTTCTTCTTTCTTGATCACCGTCAATAATGAGTGCATCCGACCATTCTCTTGGCATAGCTTATCAGATGCCACAACTCCTCTATGACATGCCTGACAGTTGGAGATGGATTGAGGTGTGGTGCACACCTGCACTCTAGTAATGGTTGAGAAGAATACAGACAATGGGATGTACGAATGTTCGAACACCACTGACTCTACGCACTTTTATTGAACCCGCTGTAAGGAAAATTTCAGAACCTACGGGTAAATACGCCCCGTGCAGAGATATCTAATCGCTCGCTGCCGCTAGCACCACTTTCGTCCGCGTACACCCGAGCTTTATAACCAACATTTTCTCCGTCTTCGTGACGCTGGCGGCCGCAGCAGTAAATATTCGACCAAGCTCGGCTTCAGCAATTTGACTGGTGGCGCCGACCGACTCGTTCGGTGAGCTAGAGTGAGAGAGCGTGCCTCGGCCGATGTCCACCATCCTTGACTATACTCAGCTTGTAGTGAGACGAGTCGACGACGGTAAGACGTCAGTGGCGAGATTAGGGAGAAAGAGGATAGAGATGGCCACCAGGGACGCGTGGGTTATGTACAGGGACGGTAGAGGTTTGATTTCGTTCACCCAGATGATGACTTCTCTGGCGAGCGTGATTTCCCTGAAGAACGGCCGTGGGCGGCATTTCCGCGATGAATAATGCGAGGCCATCAAGAGGTTCATCCTTGGAAATCATGCTCTCGAATGCAGTAAACACCCAGGCACGAGAACGAGATTCGAAGCTGAATGCCGTGCTCAGAACGCCCCGGAATGGCGTACACCGCCAAGCTCGGAAGGGCCATGTGCCTATGCAGGGTGCTGCTCGGATCCGCCATCAGGCTCAGCCACTACGGTCATCAGAGGGCGGGATGCGATGCTGCTGTATATCTGCGAGTGCGTCGGGAGGAGAATATTCGAGAGCGCACGTCGGGTTTCTAGTCGGCCGCTGCGGCATGATTGGGTTGCATCCGCGACGTCGAGAGCCAACCAGAACTTCCCCATTGACAGGGCGAGCGTAAATTTCTCGATCGATCGTGTTCGGGCTTGTTTTGGAAAATTTGTGCACAAACAACGGGTGAATGTTGCGCTCCCGGAACGGAAACATATTTGTGGTCTGTCGGTGGCCAGACTTCCGAGCCCGATTCCCTCCAGTGGCGAGGCTTGACGTGGCTGGGATGTTCGCAATACGCTCGTGAAATGTCGTGCACGCAATAGACTGTCACGGTTGGATACCCTGGATCAAGAAAGATTTCAGAAAGTGGAATGGAGTCGTGTGCATCAACTGACAGAGCGCAACCATGTGAGGCAACGTAACGCCGGCGGAAAGCAAGCTTATAGCACATTACGACGCAGGTGAGCGACGCTGGCGGGCACAAGAGGTGCGTCGACGGTCGCACGATACCGAACGAAGAGTGTCTTATCTCTTTTGCAGGGGTTATGGGCATGCGGGAGATGGACTATGACGGAAACAACTGATACGAGTGCAGAGGATTGTATACGCCAAGCCCAGGGATTGAGAAGCTCCATGTGGGCCACTCTCGGTGTGAGTCCACACGGGGGCGAACTAGCCTTTTCTCTTTACCCTTCCTTCAGGAACATCCCCATCTCCGGCAGGTGGACTTGCTTCACAATCCGCCATATGGTTCTTCCATCAGATGTGCTCATGAACATAGAGCTTGCGAAACGAACATCTCTCCAGGGGGGACCCTTGCGTATAAAGCGGGCGCACATCACCTTGCGGGGCTCAGGTTGAAGTTCATTCCCCCTCCTCCATACCGCCAGCGCGAGCTGTTACAGCCCACTCGTGCTTCTCAGTACTTGAGCACCTTCAGTACTAACGATGGCAGGCCTCCAACACGACGGCGACGTTCTCGCCGGTTACGCCGTCGCAGAATTATCCGAGAAGAAACTTGGCTCGTCCGATGACCACATTGTCTCCGATGCCGCCTCTCACGAACTCGATGGCATCCACGACGGCCTCGAGTTTCCCACCGAGGAAGAGAAAGCCACGCTTAGGCGCGTTGCCGATGATGTCCCCTGGGGCGCGTACCGTAAGTACCCTTGCATATCTGATCATTGCCAAGATACTTATCGTGCACGAACTGAACAGTCATTGCCTTTATCGAACTTTGCGAGCGTTTCTCCTACTACGGCTCCACGGTCGTCTTTGTGAGTAACGAATCGCATTATCCCCATTCAAAACGAGAAACGCTCATGTGTGATCCGCGATAGACGAACTTCATTCAACAACCCCTCCCGCCCAATTCCCGAACCGGTGCAGGCGGCGCGAACGGCCAGTCTGGTGCTCTCGGTTTGGGCCAGCAAGCCTCCACCGGTCTCACCACCTTCAACAGTTTCTGGGTGTACGTCGTACCGCTCTTCGGTGCTTACGTTGCAGATACCCATTTGGGCCGTTTCAATGCTATCTGTGTCTCGGTCGCTATTGCCCTCGTCGGTCACGTCCTCCTCATCGTTTCCGCCGTACCAACTGTTATCGAGCACCCTCATGGTTCGCTCGCCTGCTTTGTCATCGCCATCCTTGTCATGGGCACCGGCACCGGTGGGTTCAAGCCAAATATCTCGCCTCTTGTCGCCGAACAATACAAGCGCACGAAGCTATTCATAAGAACAACTAAGAGCGGTGAGCGTGTCATCTGCGACCCAAGTATGACGGCCGCCAGAATCTACATGGTATGTTCTTGCTTCAGACGGCGGGGAAGGGATGTCAACTAACACGTCTTTCAGTATTTCTATCTCTTTACCAACATCGGCGCTCTCGTCGGTCAAATCGCCATGGCCTACGCCGAGAAATACGTCGGTTTCTGGCTATCTTACACTCTCCCCACCATCATGTTCAGTATCACGCCGTTCGTTCTTTACTTCGGTCGCAACAGATACGTTGTTTCGCCTCCCACGGGCTCCGTTTTGGGTCAGGCTATGCGTATTTGGAGACAGGCGATGAAGGGCCGATGGTCCTGGAACCCTGTCAAGCTGGTGAAGAACATGACCGCTGACGACTTCTGGGAGAGCGCGAAGCCCAGTCGCTTCGTCAAGGGAGAGCGCCCAGCATGGGTCACCTTCGACGATCAGTGGGTCGACGAAGTCAAGCGTGGCTTCAAGGCCTGCGCCGTGTTCTTGTGGTACCCCCTCTGGTGGCTCACCTACAACCAGTTGAACAACAACTTGACCTCGCAAGCTGCCACCATGTCCACACACGGTCTGCCCAACGACGTCCTCTCCAACCTCGACCCATTCGCCCTCATCATCATGATCCCCATTTGCGACCGTATCATCTACCCCGCTCTCCGCAAGGCCCACATCAGATTCACACCAATCAGGAGAATCGCCGCAGGTTTCTGGGTCGGTACATTCGCTATGATCTGGGCCGCTGTTGTTCAGCACTACATCTACAAGACGAACGCCTGCGGCTACTACGTCGCCACCTGCGCGGACGCTGACGGTAACGCCATTGTCAGTCCCCTGAACGTATGGATCCAGACAGGCAGCTACGTTCTCGTTGCCCTCTCCGAAATCTTTGCCTCGATTACAGGTCTCGAGTATGCCTTCACTAAGGCACCGAAGAACATGCGATCGCTGGTTATGAGCGCGTTCCTCTTCATGTCAGCTATCTCCAGCGCACTCGGCGAGGCCTTCGTGCCACTAGTCAGCGACCCATTGCTCGTATGGAACTACGGTGTCGTAGCCGTCTTGTCCGGCGTTTCTGGTACCATCTTCTGGTTCCAGTTCAGACACTTGGACGCGCAAGACGAGGAGCTCAACGAGATCGCAGAAGGCCACTTCGAGGAGAAGCACTAAAGCTGGTTTTCGCGCGCTACGCATCTTCTTTATTTTTTTCTTCATCTTGGTGTCTTCCGTATCTCGTTACTCTTCACGACGCTTTGATGGATGGATGACCTCACGCTTTTTAATGCTAATTTCCAGTAGATAGTAAAACAAAGTCTGTCAGTGCAGTCTTCGGTACGAGTAGCTCATGGGTGTAATGTAGTGCACGTTGACATCTAGGATTGTAATCATAGCATCGTTTCTTACTGCTTCATCTCTGTGCGACGACGCTGGAATCATGCATGTGTGTGAGCATGTAGGAGGTTGTGGATCCCCCCAACTTTGCCTCTTATGGTATCATTGCGAGCCCCGCCGACTCCGCCTGCCGACGCTCCACCCGATGCATCGGCGGCATCAAGCGCTTGTACACAAAAGCGATAATGGTCTCACATCTTCGAGACTATCATGTAAACATCGGTAGGTTCTCCAGATAAACCTTGTACAATAATCCACACTAACAGCCGGTGTAGAAAAAAGTCTCAATGTGCGTTTCTCCCACAATCTCACCCAACGCTGAACTCGAAGTCCGAGTCATCGCAGTTAGCCTCGTTGTCACCCGATATTGAGATTCCGGGGCAAGATAGAGCAAGATTAAAGTACTTGACAGCTTGACAGCTCTATGTGCTGGAGACGTACTAAGTCGCCGAATGAGAGATATAGCAGCCGGTTATTCTTGTCTCATTCGTCCTTCGAGGTCCTGTCCACGTTGTCGTCACTGATGCTTTATTACTAGATTACCACAAGATTACCAGGTCTTGAACTTGAACGCTAGGGTGACGATGTCCCTCGTTATATGACAACGCCTCCATCCAGTGAAGATATTGTTCCGCACTGCTGCCCGAGATGCATCTCCCAGTGTGCGCATGCGTTGGCGACAAATGCACTGCCCATTTTACCACGCGATGCCCGACAGGCCCAAGGCTCTTTCACGATTGCCCACTGTACCTCGGAGACCACTCTACCATCTCGGGGACTCATCTGTGCATGATCGGGTACTCACCGAGGTAACAGCCTTTGGCCAGGATTACAACTTCAACGATCTATTCCTCGGTAAAGAGACACCATGTCAGATAACAGCAAGATAATGCTATACCTTTACTGCTGTTGTAGTCCCAGTCACCATCAGTACGCTTTCTTCTCCATCGACTCCACGTATAGGTGAAATTGGAACATTCCGAATTATAACAGTGAACGGATCGTACAGATAACGCGAGTCTCAGCATCCAGTGTCGCTGGACCTTTGCCATCTTTGATCTAGACGGAAAGCTTCTGTGGATACAGCCTCGAGTATAAGTAACAATATGTGAGTCTAGCGTTTCACACATACCATTGTTCACCTGTGACTATCATCTTGTCTGATATAGACGTATTTTTAGTATGATTGCTGCGATGTTCGCCCACTGGCGGTGTGTCGTTGATTTCGCTCTGCTCAAGTTGTGTCAAGGACCACGGGGCCCCAGAAAGCCACGAGTCATGACACCATTCGCATACGGGGTTGCTGGCCCTACGCCAGGTGGTATGGCGCCGCTATACCGTACACGAAGGCATTACCATGATGAATGAGATTGATAAGCAGTGATAGCAAGAGATCCCTTTGTTTCTCAGCGCCAGGAGAGCCTACACCGACACGCCCTTCATTCACCCAAGATGCAGCTCAGAAGCTGTTAAAATCGACTCACCCATCTTTCGGGATGCAACGAATTTAATTCGCTTAGCACTATAGTCTAAGAGGTCCCCCGGAGCGGTATGAGTAGAGTAAGCAGTCGACAAAGTCTACAGGATACGTCAGCGTAAGCCCAGCTAGTATCAGCAGTAAATCCAAAAGAGGTACTCTCGCCCGATTTTCAATATCACCACTGTCTATACCACAGTTATATCGGGAGGGCTCTGTCTTCAAGCTCATCTATGGTCCAGATGGCCTCGAGCCTTACCACCAAAACTACGGTTCTGGGCTCAATTGGTCAAGTGAAACAGAGTGATAGACAAATCACCTTGATCGACACGAAGAGCCATACTCGGACCTCTTGAGACGAACCAGGCATCGTTCGCAGCCTGATCATCTTCCTGAGAATTTAAGTTCCGAGTTGATTGGTGACACTACCGAAATTCATGCGGGTATATGAATAATGCTATGTGTGGAAACATACCTATCGCAGCATACGTGGTGCTAATGAACGGTTGAACTTGAACATCTCGATGCACTGCAGTGGCCGCGCAGGAACAGTTACTGACGTAACGCCTCGTGCGCACTCGTGCGCATCAAATTGATGCGCCGAAATTGATCGCTCATTCAACTCGGCAGGTTTGGCGTGTAACTTCCATGACCATGTAGTTGATGAACATTCAACTTGCTGCTATGTATTCCACCATTCGATCTCGCGTCAACTCATCTGTTTTTATCTCTCGTTCAAATATTGCGGCATACAGTACATCTCGTCAAGTGGCCAAACAAACCCGAAACAGGAGGCAGACCGCGACCTTGCTAAGCCAATGCCGACTACACAGGATTCGTGCTGGCAGGTCGTTTGCGACATCCGTGTCCCATAATTCTGAGACACGGCACGAAGAGCCCTTCACTGCTTTGAACCTTGCACGTCCGCCTCTCTGTCCTGTCAGCTGGAACCAGTTTGACAGCCGTGCAAGCCGCCCTCTTCTCCTCCAGGGAGACTTGGATCGGAACAATAGGAATCAAGAGTCGTCTGCCTCTGCCTTACAACTTTTGTCTGCTCTACGCAAGGGTCAGGATCGTGTGGTAGAGGTTGAACTAGGAAGATACGATGACATAACACCGGACGGGTTCCATCAAGTGTCTATGCGTTTGGGGCAATACCTGGACTGGCTGCAGTCTGAACGGACCAGTGGCCGTGTTGGTGGAAAACAGATATACCTTGCGCAGTGGATTGGGCATGGCGAGGTATGTAAGACAGCCGCCGCCGTCGACGCTTAACCGGTTTACTCATACAGTCCCGCTTGAATCAGATTAAGGCCGTGCATGACATAGCCCGTCCTCCCTCTGCGTTATCTAAATTGATCTCTGAAGGAAACGTTGACTTGTATCAATCAGCTCTCTTCCTCGGGCCAACTGGTGCTGTAAGTTGTAGATGGGAAACCATCGCCGGTTTATGGTCTGACTATTCTGAATGTATTAGGTCACCCCACTCCACTACGACCCGTATATTAATCTGTTCCGTTTACAAGCTTCATCTGCCCCAGACAAATACGCCAAGCATGTCCTTCTTTTGCCCCCATCCGCCACTCCCTTCATAAAAGGCACAGACGCACGAAGACGTCAGCACAACACTTCAACATTGGATTTCCATCTACGTGCAGATGAGTCCCATGGAAGACCACGTTTCCACGTCGCAGCGTCTTTCGGTGCCAGTGGGACATCATCAGAGGCTCGAGATGTGATCGAAAGAGACGCGGTAACGTGCATCTTGCGGGAAAACGAAACACTGTTCATCCCACGCGGTTGGTGGCACCGTGTAGAGAATGTGGCTCTGCGGGACGCCTCTAGCGAGCATGGCGGATGGACGGCTGGGCTGTCGTATTGGTTTTTGCCTCGAAGTGGATGAGAGAACACCAGGCATCCGCTTTACGAGGACTGCAGCTATACGGGTGTCTTGATATGCAGTCGGGCCGTGAAGGTTGTGCTTGATATGGTCAGTGGTCCTGCGTCGATCTTGACTGACTCACATGCGCTGTGTGCTGATGGGCAATAAGTTTCATTCAGTTCTCTGGCATTCGAACACCTTCCTGTGCAGCGCTGGGGAGCGAGGCTGTGTATACGATCGGGAAGTTCAGGATTGCGGCACTCAGGCGACGTATATGTATCCACCAAGTCATACTTAGCTTGTTTCATTCCCCCATCTATATACCTTTTATCTCAGGGTCATTATCCTTTCATATTCGCGCCACCCGTATGCAGCGTGATTGATCTCCTACGCTATCACTGGTTTATACCTTACTGACCCTGCCCTGCATGCTTGTAGGTATATCTCGGACTGGCTCCGTCAGAGGCCCTCGTCCTCTATCCATCTCATCGATTGTCAGGAGCGAAAGCCAGGGATTGCCAACTTCACAGGCGCCTCTTGGACCAATCAAGCGCTTGCCTCCAGAAATTCTCGAGGCCATATTCCTAACTCTCGTAGAGTCTCTGTTTCAAGACCCACAATGGGATGTCAAAGTCTCATCCGAGACAGCACGAGATGCTAAATCACCTCCGATCTACTCGTGGGTAAGCCTGACAGAAGTGTGCAGGTCATGGCGTGCCATCGTTATGAAATGCTCTCCATTATGGAGCAATCTACTCGTTGGCCTCATCAGGAGTGGACGAATACTGCTGAGCCATTCTCAGGCATCGCTATTGACAATCCGCTGCCTGCCTCCAGGCCATCGCCGGGACTTGCGAGCGCAGTTCACGTACGCACTGAACGACGTCGTCAATCAGGCCGGACGTATTGGAACTCTGGAACTGAAACTCGACAATTCTGTATCGACTGATTCGTACAAGTCACTTTTTGGAAGAACACGTGCACATTCCCTTCGCACTCTGTGCATTCATAGCGATATCCTGTACGATAACCGCACTCCATGCGCGGGATGGTCGATGCCAAGGCTCACGTCGCTGGAAATCCGTGCGCCTCTCGCAACGCACTGGCGTCCATTGCTACGAGGGACGCTACGCCATCTTTCCCTCGAGTCATTCAGAGGCGGTCATCCTTCTATCAACGCACTGCACGATGTCTCAGACTCTCTGCCGTTGTTCGATGTGTTGGCAGAGCTCCCGCGTCTGCAGAGCCTTGTTCTACGCCTCGATGCGTACACCGGAACCCTCGCCGCTGGCTCAGCACGTCACATAACGCTAAGATACCTCCGTCTTCTGGAGGTGGCCGGGCATTTAGGGCACTGCGTCGATATCCTCAACTATCTCACCATTCCGGACGACGCCACGATCACTATTGACAGTAGCAAGAACTGCTTTCGTCGAGGCACGCATCATTTTGGACCTCGCTCGAATCACTCCGTAGTAGTGTTGAACAGCATGCTCGACAGTCTGATGTCCCCGAGTGCCCGTGAACCGACGACGATCTCGTTGGCCGTTGAGGAGAGCAGAGTCCTACGTTTGCGGGGATGGATATCCAGGAATACCCGAACTGATGCCACGCACAACTTCGAGGACACCGACTTCAAGCCGGTCATCGATATCACACTCCCTTGTCGAGAGTCCGCGGCAGATATCGAGCGTGTACTCTCGTTGTTTTCCTTCAACCGTGTTCGCTCTCTTCATATCGGCCCTATGGATCTACTTGGTCCTTTCGGTGCGCCTTCTACCGTTGTTGTTTGGTTCAACATCTTTTCCCGCCTTCGCGATATAATCCAACTCCGCATTTCCTCACTCCACGACCCGGTCTTCTGGATAGGGCTTCTCCTTCCGCACGACTCAACGAGCGCCAGCCTACGCTTCCCCTCTCTCTGCACTCTCGAGTTAGTCGACGTGACGTTCCGCCGCCCGACTACTGGCACAGGGCTGGACAATCACAGGTTCAGCTCTGCCTCGTTGCGCTCGAACCTCACGCTCATGGACCTCACCGGGCAGCCTGCGGATTTCTTGCGATGTTTAGTAGCTCGTCGAAAACTCGGCGGACACATACGAAAGCTGGCTGTCAAGCAGACGAGCAATTTGTACAACTACGATATGCTGTATCTGGAGGCGATAGAAGTGGCGGACGTGATTGAGTGGGATAGACAGGAGGTGTCTGTAGAAGGTAATGCTCGCTCTGTCAGTGATCTCGTTGCGTCTGACCCTCTCATCTTTCCTACAGCTCAAGAAGATTCATTATTGCATACTTCTCCTGTTGACGAAGATGTTCGGTCAGGAAAAACCAGGCGCAAGCGTGGGCATACGGTCCCTAATAATGGTCATGATCGCTGATGTGGAAGGAGCATACATATATTTATTTATTTATTCACTCATGCCGCTAGTACATTATACCAGTCATTCACTATCTATTAGTTTGCCAATGGCGAATGGAAACTGCATTACATGGACACCGATGAGTTCTGCGTGGCGATGAAAGTAGTTAATTTCAATTACCTTGGCCCTGAACGTCCTATACAATATACTTATGCAGATGAATTACCTCAAGTTATTTACACTAACAAGTGTTATGATGCATTTCATGACGCACACCGTGGCCCTATGGGCCAATGGGACGGGCCATGGCCAGGAGGCATGTCGGTCCGGTACACCGGTACATGCGCACCGAGTGGTACACATTTCGTTTATGGGCGCTTGTTGAAACCTGAGAGCCTGAGAGTGACCACCACGACGTCCAGGGCCTCCAAGGCGGCGAGGAAGACACAACTTAACATTTCTGTAGGCTGACATACATAGGAACAATGCTACCAAGTACCAAGGCTCGAGTAGGGGCAGTTATATCTCTTGTGCTGCCCTACCTCGTGACCGCAAGCTTCGTACCCCACCACCAAGAGATACTCGGTTTGGCGTCGCCTGTCCAGGAAGATTCACATATCTTACGACGGGTTCAAGTCCATGGAAACTCCACAGTGACTTTGAATGACATACTTGGAGCAGCTCAGGTATGCGACGAAAAGGAATAGTCTCTTGCACTAACAAACTTCCCACAGGACTACAACCTTGACGTATGGCAAGTCCGTTCGTCTAGCGTGGACGTACACCTTACACCAGCAGAACAAACGCAACTTCACCACATTTTCCAAGAGTCTGGAATCACCTACACCGACTCCCTGCTGCCCAACTCGCTCGTGCACCCGCAGTCAGTTAGACCTCAGGTATCAACATGGAACCTGAGCTCGCTGTCGAATACCACCTTCCACACGGACTATCGGACTACTGAGGAGATAGGAACATTCGTGAAGGAGCTGATTGACCTCTATCCCGACCAGGCGCGTCTCGTGCCCATCGGACATTCGTCCGAGCATCGTGAAATGTTTGCCCTGGAAATCACAGCAAACCAAACATCGTTCAAGAAGAAGACGGGGTTCGTTATTACCGGCGCACAGCACGCACGAGAGGTCTGCATAATTTATTTCTTGTTCAATCCTATCTCATTGACCAATTCCGTAGTGGATCGCCACTTCGACGGCCCTCTTCATAGCGCACGCGCTCCTCGCTGACCCCTCGGAATCCTATTCCATGGCGCCTCTCCTGGCTACCTTTGTTAGAGTTTTAGCTTCTCTCACACGTTCCGCTCAGCTGACTGAAAGTGGTCATAGGATTTCTATCTGGTGCTACTGCCTAACCCTGACGGTTACGTCTACACGTGGGAGACAGACAGGTTTTGGTGAGGCTCATTTGTATGGCCGGAACATGTGTGGAAAGTTGAGATTAGACTTTGGTCATAGGTACAAGAACCGCCAGGTCGTCGGACCTAATGCCAAATGTGTCGGGATCGATATGAATAGGTTCGTGATATCCAAGCTTCTAGAACGATGCCGACGAACTCAGATCGGGTTCTGTGTTTAGGAATTGGGTAGGCGGTCTATGCACTACATCGTGTTGCTTTGATTCGAATGAACGTGTTTTCGTAGGGGTACAAGTGGAAGTCGAAGGCGTTGTTCCCCGCTAAGAAGAAGAACAAGACTGGCACGGACCCTTGTGCGCCTTGGTTCCCTGGACACCGAGCTTGGGAGGCGCCAGAAGTCAATAACATCGCCAACTACATCACTACTCTCCCCAATTTGCGAGCTCATATTGATCTTAGGAGCTATGGCCAGATGAGTAAGTTATGTCATAGCTCAAGTGTGATCATGGCTGATCCTTTAAATGTCCTTAGTCTCCTCGCCGTACTCGTTTTCATGTAAGAAGACACCGAAAGATGCTGAGGACCAGTTGGAAGCCGCTCTCGGTGCCTCACAGGCGCTCAAAGCTGCCCATGGAACGTCTTTCACTGTACGTTGCTGGTCTTCATGGGCTTTCATATCCATCTCATGTCATTGTTAGACTGGAAGCCTGTGCTCTTTGCTCTACAAGCAAGTATCCTTCGTTTAGCCACACATCACAGCCCACTGATTTCATCTTCGTTATTTAGAGCCCCTGGAAATATCATCGACTACCTCTACGCGAGAGCAGGTATCAAGTACTCTTATGCCGTGCATTTGCGGGACACAGGCACCGTGAGTTCCGCTTCACCGTGCATCTCACCGGGTACACTTTGCTCACTCCTTTTGCCGCCCCTTGTCTATGTGTCAACAGTACGGGTTTGTGCTCCCTCCGGAATGGATTCGGCCGGTGGGTGAAGAGACGGCGAACATGATAAAGTCCCTCGCCGGGTTTGTTGTTGGCAAGAAATGTGAGTTGTCAGAATATCTCGCTGGTTGAAGCTCGGCTCGCTAATCCTCAATCGGTACAATAACAGTCTGATATGTGTTTTGCCCCCTCGATCTGTAGCTGTAACTTAGTATTGGTATGAAAAGTGTGTGACGTCCTCATTGCTTCCTTGCTTCATAGTCCCGTTCTCCCGTATTGCCATATTGCGATCGAAATATATAGTTCAACCCTATTTTGCTAACAATACGCAGATTGGCGTGCAAGATTTACTGAAGGCTTCATAGAGTATACGACTGGTGGTTGCAATATGGAACTCGGTGTATACTGAAACAGCAGGGCAGATCGAACGGCGTTGTAGGATCAGCACGACTTTGCTGGTGAATTGGATTTCCAGAGATCTTGATGGGTCCAGACGCATGCACATGCGAAGACAGTGGCCAAAGTCATATTGCTCAAAGTGGGGTGCTGAGCTCGAGTCCGAGCACCTTGGCACCGCTAACCGCAGGCATCCGCAGCGGTATCTACTCGCAGGCGTCAAAAGTAATGCGAATCGCATCTCGAGGCTCGCAGCCGTGCTCAGGGACCATAAATACTTTTAAAATCGTAGAAATATTTATACATGTACTGTATTGTGGTTATGACTCGTACGTAGCAGCTAACGCTCTAAGAGTTACTCTTACGTGGTCAATATGGCGAAGAAGTCGGGCACTTCAGAGCTCATAATTTGATGGCTGTCAAATAACGAAGGCCAGGCTGGAGAAGCTGCAGCTTTAGTTGTCGATAGTACCCCCCTTAAATATTAGTTTTGTGATATTTTGAAGCTGTGATATGTCTTGTACATGACCAGGGATTTTTCTTGCTCTCAGAGCAAGCTTACCAGACCGAATAGCGATACGCGTCTAAGCCGCAGGAATCACCTTTTTCGGAAGATTAGCTAATACTTAGGCGCCATAGGCTCCCTGTGTCGCTTCGTCACCGTGACCGCTGTACACAATATTGATTCCTATGAAAATGCATGAATATCGTTCTCAAATTGCTAGTGAGACTTGTACTCTGAGAGCAAGATCCCTGCTGCCAGCCCGCGGCAGCCCTTTCGAGTTGACATGGCAGCCTTTGACGGGCGTTTTTGGCCTATCAAGCGCCAAATAGGGCGAAAATTAGCACAGTGGCGAGCACATTGCAGCTCACTTACCCTGATGAATCGTACAAAATTTTGTAGGCAGTATACGGAGATTTCGGACTTACTTTTGGGACAAAAACCGCCAAATTTACCGGTCTATTGGCCGACTTGGATTTTCGTAGTTTGAGGAAAGTGCTCATAACGTAGGAAGTGTTGATTTTAATTCTAATATGTTTACGCATTCCTATCATACACTATCTTCTGTTATCCCACAAATATTTCAGAATGCATCCCAGGTCTTGTTCTATCGTAGTTCGCTCCCGACATGTTTCGCATCACTTTTGACGCCTGCGAGTAATCGGTGTTTATCTCAGTAACAAATCTCTTATCACCAGATAAATGAGCGATCAGTAAATCTACTAATGGAAGTGACTGAGTCAAGCCGAGTCGATTGATCAGGCAATACAAAGTTGTTATTGAAGTAACAATCAGAATGAAATGACGTGCCTCCCTGAGCACATACCGCGCTTCCGAAATGAGCGTGCTGCCTTCGTGATCCACGACCACCACCCCCAGCCCATCCGCCCACCTTATATTTCGTCGACTCACCATCCGTCCTAATGTCGCGCAGCCTCTCTCACTGAAACGTTTTCCTCTTTTCTTGACGACTGCAATGTCCAATGACACCCAGAAGGCGGACCAGATAGCGCACAGGTTGTACACTAAGCTTACTCTAGTCGTTAATCATGCGAGGGCGACGGCAGAGCCGAACCCTCAGGCCAAGGTGGACAAATGGGTGCGTGGCAGAGGTCCTCTCTCAAGTTGTTCGTGCGCGCTGATGAACGTGTATAGTTCAATATCGAGACTCCCGACGCGGACGTGTTCAAGGAGCACACCCGGATCTATCGCTCGATCTCGTCTCTTTCAACGCCATCCTCGTTCCAACTACAAGTATTGCTATGTGTGCCAGAGCTGACGGCCACCCAAATCCTGGCATACCTCTCGCCCGACTCCTCGCGACTGCCCATTGACCCCACCCCGCGGTACATCCTGCTCGAGTCGTGGGCCATTGACTTCTTGCCGAGTAACGCTGCTGGTGGCGGTGGCGGCGGCCGAGGGGGGCAGGACGATCGTTCAGACGTGGCGCCTCCGACGATGTACAAGCACAGCATCTCGCTGTTCAGGAGCGTGTACACCCTCCTCCGCATTCTTCCCGCGTGGAAACTCGCGCGACGCGCACGGCGGCCGGGTGGGACTCGAAACGGGAACTTCACGATCCAAATACGAGTAGAGTCAGACGAGGGTGGTAGTGGTGGAAGTAGGATACGCGACACGCTGAGTTTCGGTAAGCACCCCTACCACGTTGTGTTCGCGACCTGTGATGTGCTTCCATCATCTCATTTCGCGGACCCTTGCTATTTCATATGTATTCACCATCTCTACCCTATTATTCCACCATCTAGAATCGCTTGTGCAGAACACGCGTTTGCCACAGAAGACAGATGGCTTCCCTGCTGTGCCGCATCCCAGAGGGAGTCTCGCGCTGTCCGTGACGTACCTGACTTCGCCCGACTTCAAGGTCTTTGACAGAGAGTCGCTCCTGTCCTCGCGGTTCCTCTCGCAGGACGAAGGACCCGAATTCACGCCCACGCTCCTCAAGAATCAGCAACGAGACTCGCTCGCCAGTTCGCCTGGAAGCCTCCCCATGCGCACCTCTCTCCCGCGCTCGCCACCGTCTTCTGTGGCTGAACGTTTCGTGATTCCACCTGCGGCACATCAACGCACCAATTCATTGACCGGTGGGAGCCCTCGAATGCAGACAGTGGCGCTTCCCATGGCGAGAGCTACGTCCATCTCTGGAGCTGGTGGGACACCTGGGTCGGTCTCAGCGATATCTGATACATCCTCGAGACAAGCTGGTTCACGCGAGGACCTTGCACCCTCTGCCTTGGCCGCTCGACTCAGGAGGGAGAGCCTCACTGCTGTACGCTCGGTAAGACCAATTTCACTCGCGTCTCAGTGCAAATCGTCTCATTGTTGTATGTAGGAAAGCGGCGCCGGCCCTGTGCCGATTAGACGACCTGTCCTCCCACATGTCAATCCCTTCAAGTCTTCCACTCTTTCCTCAGGCTCGCCCTCATTGCACTCGCCCTCTCCGTCTCTGCGTCAGAACTCACCCTTGTCAGGACCAGGACCATCATTACCTTCCAGACCACCGGCCCATAGCTCGCCCACCTCGTCTCGGGCTCCCGCGCTGCCTTCTCCCATTGGCGCTGGAGCTACTGGTCGTCTACCATCGTCACCCGTCACACCGTTCAAACCTTCGCCACCGCTGGGCCCTTCGAGTTTAGGTGGTCCATCGAGTCTGGGAGATCGCCGGTCGGTGACCTCGACTGAGGGTGCTACTGGCGCGGCTGGTGAATCCTCCCCGCGGCTTCCCAATAAGCGGTACGTGAGTAGCTTCGGTCATCGTTACAGTCTCTCTGGGGCAGGGAGTGCGGGAAGCTCCAGTAGTGGGGTTACACAAGCTGAACGCGGGGTAAGTCAGAGTATGCCCTGATCGTCGAAAACACGATGGCTCATGGATTATTGACCGTTGGACAGAGCACCTCCTTTCTCGGTTCGAACACGGACGACGATGATATTTCCGACTTTGTACAGCAGATCGAGAAGCGCAAACCTCTGGGCAGCCGACGAGAACCTGGTCTTCCAGAGGTTTCTGATCCACCGACCACTGCTCAACAGACCTCTTCGTCCTCTTCGCAAGCTGGAGAGGACTCTTCTTCGGAACGCATATCGTCCGGGGAGCCGATCGTAGTATCTGCAGATACGGTGGACGAGCGCTTGCGACGGATGAACGAGACGTTCCTGGCGAGTTTGGAAGGCTTCGGTCCGCGTCGTAGGGATAGAAGCTCCGGCACGGCAACAACAGAAGACGCTGAAAGCAGCAACGGCTCGACGACGGTGAGGGCTCCTAGCTCTGGTCCATCTACGCTAGGGCGCAGGACGGTGAACTTGGATCCGTTGACGTTCGCGCATCGACGCGAAGACTCGGACGACGCGTCGCTCGGCCGGCCATCGGGTGGCAGTGGCAGCGGGAGTGGTAGTGCGGGGTACGGTATACCGCCATTGTTCCCTCGTCCTAGGTTGCTGTCCACTGGCAGTGCTCGCTCTGGGATGAGCATCGCTTCGGAGGAAGTGATTGGTCGGATGGACCCTGAGATCGATGACGGGCGGCGGAGGAGTCGAACTGGGGGCTTCTCGTGAACATGACTGCGAACGGAAAGCTGTATAGATGATCAGTCTGGCCATGGTGGTGGTGGCGGTGGTAACTTAACGCGTCCCATGAAGCGCACGACTGCTGATCACAAGGATGCCTACTTACTCTCAATATTATGCGTGGAACAACACCTCATCTTTTTCTTCATATTCTGCTTCTGTCATTCCCTCTGTTTCTCTATCATGCATACATACATATACACTCTGGATGCTGCTACTCCTTACAATCTGTTCCATCACCTTTTTGTCCTCTCACCCCTCCTCACCCACGTACTTTGTCTCATTGTAGCATTTACTTATGGCAGTCTTCAACTCTTTTGCAGTATCTTTCTCATTTTGCGCAATATACTCCTGGATAACTCGGATGACGATTGGTCTGCATCATTTCCCCTTTGGGAAATTAGCTTTGTCACGTTACTCCTTCGGATGCTGATGACGCGAATGGTCGGCCTGGGGCCATCAGCCAGCTTGCACAGAGCATCCATCTAGCAAATCAAACAAAGGTAGCTATCATTACTCAACTTGTTATCTTTAATTACTGTAACGTGACTACTCATAGCTAGATACAATGTCTCAACCTGTTTATGCACCACCGCCGGGCTCACCGCCGCCGCATTTCCAGCCGCCTCCAGGATCACCACCGCCGACATAGACTAGCCAGGTGTTGCCCACCCAACTTCCAGTAGATACAGACACAAGTGACATAGCACCTCTAAGCAGCGACCCACCACCAGCGTACACACGCCGGGCAGCCGACCCCCTCCCCGCATGGTCGAGCATCGATTTCACCGATCTCACAGACTCAGAAAACCCCTCCGACCTCGCGACCCGCCTTCCCCTCGACCCACCGCCCTCATGTTTCTCGACGCCCTCACCACCACGCATACGCACCCGTTCATTCGAGCCGTTCCGCATCCCCTCGCGTGACCAAAGCCTCTCGGGCGGGTTCCGCTTGCTCTACCCTCGCGGGTTGCTCACCCCACATGGTATCACACAGGAAGATTGGACGAGGTTTCTCCAGGATTTGGGCGTCGCGGCGCGGTTGTCTGCGAGAGGGTTGAGTGTGAGGGGGGATGTACAGCCTCAGGCACCGCGTGCTGGGTTTTTGAGAGGACGTACGGGGACGGCGTACGATGCGAGTTTTGGGAAGACGCCGGTGGAGGAGGTGCAGGGGTTGATACAGGTATGGAATGAGAGTGCTTTGGAGAGGAGGAAGGTGAGGGTGACGTTGCGTCCGGTGAATGATGTGCAGGCGAGGAGAAGGGAGGCGTACGAGTTGTTAGTTGAGGCGTTGTGACGGGGCAGGTAAGGATCAAGCCGTAAGCAGGTAGATTGTAGGTGTACAACAGTGTAATGAATAGGACGTTCCATGTGACTATCTTGTGAGAATCATAGTACAGTAAACAATAGCTTTACACCGAAAAACGTCTGCGTGACTGTCTTTTGGATAGTAGTCCAACTCTCTCAAACGCATTGATAGATACTTCGTAAATTAAAACTAACAAAGTGGTTAGTTCTGCGCACAAAGAGTGGGAAACGCGCCATACCATAGATGTCTTTAAAGCCTAGCACTGTTCGCCGGCTGATGGGTATCTTTCTCGCCCCTCTCATTCGTATCCTTGCTAGCGTTCCCGGGCTCTCGCCAGATGACCTCCCACAATTGAGCAACAGAGCCGATCATAAAAGCCCATGATCCCCAGAAAGTGGCGAGCACCGACTGATAGTTGACCTATTGGATCAACACCATGATTAGTCCTAGGTACACCAAAGCATCCAGAACTCAAAAGCCCAACTTACCTTGGTAGACGCAGTACTCGCATATCCCAACGCCCCACACAGGGTGAACCCAACCGCACCGACGAGATTCCAAAACCCAACGTGCCATCCAATCCTCCTCAGCTCGATCCTCCACCACTTCTTCTGCTCCTCCAACGTCAAGAGCAAACTAGAGATGATGAAGCCTATCCCTCCTATAACTTGCGGAGTCCAGAAGAATATGATGGTGATAGCACTTGGGGGCCAGGCAGTAGTTAGGGAGGGTATCACGTTAGGGAGGCCGGTGACTGTCGATACCCAGAATATCGTGGCGGCGAAGAGCTGAATGGCAGCAGCCAAATAGCCGATATCATGAGGAGAGCCTAATCCTCTGCAACGATATATAACTGGATCAGTGATAGTCTCTTAGCACGAAACGACGACGGCTCACATCCATCTGAACTTGTCCTTGTCGTCCTCTCTATCCTTTCGCTTCTCCACCAAATCCTCCAAGCTCTCATGGCCGCTCCCATCCGCCGTTTCTCGTTTCTGGACAGCCACCGCCCACCTCAACTCCCGAAACATCTCCTCCTGCCCAGCGTTCAACGCCTCCACATACCCCAGATATGCCCCTACCTCGAACAGCGACCCACCCACAAACGCCAACCACGCCGCCGCAGTTGAGTGCATCGGACTAGGCGTAGGCGAGAGCGGCGTGTACAGCAGATGTCCGTTGCATATCCACGCAGCAGATCCTAGGACGAACATCACCGCTACCCAGAAAGAGACGTCCCAGCGGAGGTGCGGCTTGAGATGTGAGTGCGGGTGTTTGAGACGTTGGTTGGTGAGCGTGATGTTCCTCGAGAGTGTCTGTCCACCTCCTGGAGTACTACTCTTAGGAAGCTCTCCATCTTGCTTGGGCTTCTCTCCGCTGGTGGGGCGCGCGAGAGGACTGTGCGAGAGCGGGATGGTTCCCTGAGTGTATCTGCTCTTCCTAGAAGCTCTGGAAGACCATCTTGAAGACTGCACTCGCTGCAAGCCTGCACCACCGTCCGCATTCTGTACAGGTACGAGAACAGCTCTAGTGGGGTGAAAGAATGTGCCAAACGGTCGAGTCGTTCGGTCAGGCTGTGGGACGTATCGCACTAGCTTGTCGTCGTAGTCCGCTGGGCTCATGGTCCCAGATTAAACGAATTCCAAGCCTTTGGGATATGGGGAGGAGAGAGAAAAGAACAGAGAGCGAGGACGAGCATGATATTCAGACATGGAGTGGGAGATGGATGGTTGGAAGACTGGATGCGCACCATCCGTAGCGCCGGAGCTTACCTAGGTATAAATATCGACGGCCATCAACAGAACCACGTTCACACTAAAGCAAACGCGAATAACTGCTGTATGTATAGAGTCTGTCATAACAACGCAGTGCTAAACATATACTACTGTCTATATAAATCAATCTCTAGCTTTGTCACCGAGAAACGTCTAAATACTTATCGCACCGAAGAACGAGCCGAGACCGACAAGGGAACGAGCGTGTGCGTATCATAGAGGAGTGGGAACACGTAAGAGGGGTATCCGCGGAAGGTGAGGGACGCTGAGATACTTTTTACTCTCTGCTGGTGTCACTGGAGGCGCAAATGTGTCAGTAAGAACCAGAAGCAGACGAGAGAGATGTACGTACCGGCCAAAGAGCTTGACCTTGATCCAGTCGTTGGCGACGAGCGCACGATTACGAAGGGAGAACAACTTGCTCAAGTATGCGCTACGCCAGAAGAGGTACGTTGCAACACCACCAGTGGCCAAGTTTCCGCCTGAGAAGAACGGCAGATCCGCGATGGCCTTGTCCGAGCCAATGTACGCCAACGAGCCCTGGTGCGAGTACCTGAACGGCCTCAGCTTCTCCAGCTTGGCAACCTGGCTCTCGAGAGTCTCGATCTTCGTCTTCTTCTCCGGGTCGTCGTCGGGGAGAGCCTTGGCCACTTGTAACTCGGCGGCGAGGTTGTCCTTCTTCGCGAGCTGCTTGAAGATACGGCCGAGGTAGGCGCCCTCTTGTTGAGCGACCTGGGCGGTGGGGGCGTACGACGTGGCGGTGCAGTCGCCAATGGCGAAAACACCATCGGCGCCCTTCATGCGGAGGCTCTCTGTGGTAGCGATGAGTAAATGGCACCTTACACTTTGTGGGGAGGAACGTACCGTCGACAGTGATACCCCTTCTGTTAGTCTGTTCGGCGGGCAGCTTGGCCATAAGCTCACGAGTGACACCGCGGAGAGTGTTACCAGCGGCCCAAACGATCATCCCACACGGCACCTCCGCAATAGTCTTATCCGGCAACTGTAACACCACGCTCTTCTCCTTGATCTCCTTCACCATCGTCTTCGTCTGGATGTCGATCTTGGCCTCCTTGAACGTCGACTCGGTGTACTCGATCAGCTGCTTGCTGAACATGGGCAGGACGGAGGGGAGAGCCTCGACGAGGGTGATGCGGATGGAGTTGGCGAGCTCGGGGTACCAGGAGCGGAGATCCTGTTCGAGGAAGTCGTGCAGTTCACCACTCAACTCGACACCGGTGGGACCGCCACCGACGACGACCTGTGAGGGAGACGTCAGATGGTTCTGTGTAAGTTGGTGACATGAGGGAAGCAAACCATGTGCAAGAGACGTTCAATCTCTTCTTTGCTCTGACCAGGGAAGGCAGCGGATTCCACGCCTGTGATAGAGTTCGAATGAGGCATTGTGCTTGTTCTAATGAAACAAGGAACTTACAGTCCATGAATCGGCGTTGCATCTACAAAGTGTAAAGACATCGCGTGAGCGCTGTATATTGAAGCGAAGATACGGCAACTCACCTTCTCAGCATCATCCAGTTCCTTCATGAAGCACGCATTCTCCCTCACACCAGGAATATTGAACGTCTGCGTCTCGGCACCAACAGCGTATACGAGATAATCGTACTTCAAGGAGGTGTGGTTTAAGAGACCTTGAACCTCCGAAGTATCTAATTGTATAGCATGACGTCAGCAGTTGTCTATTCAATTGTCAGGGAAGCATACCTGCAAAGGTGACTGTCTTCCCGTTAGGCTAACACGCACAGGTAAATTAGGAGTGAACGAGAGAACTGAAGAAATGCACATACGTCGACATCGGTGGCTGCGGCCTCGATGACATGGACTTCGCGCTCCTTGTGACGCGTAACATAACGCGTCGCTATACACACAGCATCGTCAGTATCGGAGAAAACGGCACAAATGGATTCGGAGTCGGGGCATCTTACGTTGCAGAATTGAACGGGGGCTGAGAGTACCGGTGGCAACGCTGGGCAGGAGAGGAGTGAAGAGGAAGTAATTCCTGGGGCTGATCACATACTACGAGACATCGCTCAATAAGCAGTAAATTTGTTCACAGGGAGCACGTACGACGTTGTAATCAATTGTGTCAAGTGAATTCAGCAAGCTCGTCGCGCCCCAACCACTTCCAAGGATGACGAGGGTCTTCTTGCTGGGGTCATGAGGGAGCTGAGGACCCGGTGTGCGGTCCTTGTGGGCGATGTAATAGAACGCTCCGGTTCCAGCGACCAAGGTGAACAGAGTGACTTTGCCCGTCGCTGCAAGGAACCGCTGCCATCTTGACTGCTGAGGCGGAGGAGGCGGGGGTGGAGTCTACGCGAATGAGGGTCGGCATAGCACATCAATAGGAGGACCACGTACGACTGAACCAGACTCTGTCGATGCCAAACGTCTCGAGATCCTCACGCTCGCGTGTCGAGGAATAGCGGAAGGTCTTGAGGCCTGGGTCAGCGCACGGCGACCAGCCTGGGCACGGACTGAAATACACCATCATGAGTTTTTCGGACGACGTAAACCGATATGCACACGACTCGGACGACTTACGAGCAGCCTGCATCGTCAGGTCGTGAAACGAGGAGTTTTGGACACCCGGTACGGTGCGAGGTGGTGGTTTGGGAGAAATATATGTACGTGGTTTAAAATCGCGAGAATATATTTTAGAGGAGATACGTCAAGGCCAATTCCGGGCGCACACGCAACTTGTCCCGACGACGCCCATCCGCACGGAAGTCTGCTCGACGCTCGTCGTTCTTTGCTCACCGTGCCTGTTCTTGGCCCCCATTGGCTCTGGGAAATACGACCAATCGGATGTAGTGGCGGACCAGGTTTTAGACTGAGCCAATTAACAGCAAGAATGACCGTACCGACCTTTACTTGCCCTTATTCAAGTATCCAAGTAATAACGATCTAGTCACATATAATCTTCGTCGAACAAACATGATAGAGGTGTGAGCAAAGGCGTAAAGCACTCGGGAAAGGATTCGCTTTCAGTTTACTTGGCCCTTGCTTTTATTCAGGGTCGTAAGAGCACCATGCAGACTTTACCTGCCTGACTTGGACTCGAGTACTCGGACGTGATGCTGATTTGCTAAGTTCTTACATAGAGTACACATAATCATACTACACCTACGAATAAATTACAAGGAAGGAGCGGAAGACCGACTCCTCTCAATCATCGTCCCATGCGAGAAGCTAAAGGTCAGGTTCAGCCATCGCTAGCGCTCAGCCTAGACCTCTCATGCTGGCGATACTGTCACGACCTTGTCCGTCGCGATCTCTATCCCTGACAAAAATGCCTGATGGAGAAACGTGAGTACTTGGCCTGTTCAGCGAAGGATGCCCGCCTACATCGCTCTTGCGATCATTGGTATAGGTATGCTGAGAGCGCGATGCGAGTCCCGAGAGACGAGGCGGCTCATCGGGCATCGTGCGCACCGAGGCTGTAGCAAAATTCGAGAGGTGGATCGAAAGTGGTTCAGATCCGTTCTTGTCTCTTATCGAGTCTCGAGAGTTCAGGAGGGCAAGCAGCGAGTTGAGCATCACTAATAGCCGTGTCAATGGGTCAGTCTGCGGGTTAACTCTAAACACATGCGTACACTTGGGTAGGACCATCGCAAATGCGATGAAGATGAAGTTGTCGGGCACGATAGCATACTAGAGTAATACAGGGTCAAATATCAGGGACGGTGAATTAATTGGCAGTCTTACAGTTATGATAGAAGCCACTGATGCCGAGCTATATTCAAAATCAAAATCAATATGAACCCTCATTTTGACTGAGCTCAATCAAATCATGCTCACCTCGTGAGAGCACACGTGTTCATGCTGTACACGATCAACGTACGTATGACAGAGTCGGTCCTGAACAAGTCCACAGAAAACACAAGTGCGCAATCCAGGTTAGAACGGAGTCATCAAATAAAGAGGTTGGCAGGAGAACCACGTACTTGCGGAAACCTGTTCGACGTTTGATGAGAATCACGGATAGGGTGGCGGCGATGGCTATGTCTGCAAATGACTGGGCACCAAATGTCAAGTACCATATCCACTGCAACGTACGAGTGAGCATCTAACCGAAGAGTAAGAAAATTAGAAAGGTCGTCGTCACGTACGGCGTAGTGTTTCTTGAACTCTTCGTATACTGGTACTTTCAGTCTGGGTTAGATAGTATCTTAGTATTTCGAGATTCTTGAATGACAGCGATGGTAGCAAACTCACGCATAGTTCCCGATGGCTATCAAAGGGTTAATAAATTGTCGTGGCGAGCAGGACCGCGAAATGAGACGTACCGGCTGCTCCAGCTAACGCACAAGTTTCAGGAGTTGGTTACAACTACCCAATGAATGCTAGGAGGAGCACTTACCAAATCCGATCAGTGTAGGCGGGATCTACAAACGATAGGACAGCAGCTCCTGAGCTTCGTTTCTATCCTAAGCAGAAACGTAGTACTCACGATGAGCCACACCGGCCAGGTTTTGCCACTGACTGTAAATACGATGAGCACTGGGATTACGCAAAAGAAAACTCTAACAGCACTCACATCTCCATATACGATATGCGAAGATCCTACACAAGCAACAAGCCAAGTCGTTATACAACGAGGGACCGAGATTTATGATTATGTCTCGACTCACGCGGTGACAAGAACTTCGCTAAGGTCCTATAATAGCAGCGGAGAACAGGATGGTGGCGATAACGGTCAGCACAAGGAATCGCTCAGGGACACAAGCCCACTATTGATGCGCTTATACGAACTCACCCCGCACATCATATCGACCTGGTGATCAGTGACATATCGTTAATGAAAGCTTTCAAGCATAGCTGCCATAATGACACTCACTGCGAAACTCCTGTCAAAGATGAGCAGGGTTGTTAAGCCAAGTGAGGGCGGGTTGCCGACGATCGGGTCTGCTTACTTACCATGGACATGTCGTGAGGGCTAGAGGGTTCATGAAGTTGAGGACGGTGTAATGGTAAAGAGTGTGAGATGTAAGGATGAGGTGCAAGGCGTCCAAGATCCTAGAGCAGGGTCAAAATTTAACATGCCGTCGTTGATGTTGAGTAACCTTGTGGGACATACCAGAGGGCGATCATCTGAGAGCCATTGAATATGAGATCCATCCCGTGCAGAAAGAAAGTTCCACTGCTCACCGCTCCTTTCATCCACGAATTATCGCGCGGATTATGATTGAAGTAGATATAGATCTGGAGAGTTGTCATCCCAAAGAGCCTGGCGGACAAGCAAGCGGTATGAGAACGCTGTACGGTAAACAATGCAGGCGTCGTACATTGAGACTAAAATTTCAGCTACGAGAGCATGTTACTTTTCAGACTTCCCCGAGACAGCGTTACGTACTCACCTACTAAGATAGCCCCCAGAGTATTGTCTAGCGGTGGCAGAGAGAACATGCCCGCAGACGACCCCGAAGAGAGACCAGGAGTTGAAAAGTTGCCTGAAGAGCTGGACATCTTTGAATGAATACGCGTGAGGAGCCTATCGTTCAATATGCTCTTCAAGCGAGATGTCCGTAACCTAAAATCCGGGGAACGATTGTCCATCAGCATTATATACCTTTGATTTTCCTCCACATGAGACAACTCCGTCTAGACTGGGCATGCAGGAATGACGGCATTTAGTCGTCCTATCTGGGTAAATGAGCGTAGAGGAGAGGAGCCATGTGTATCTTGTGACATCTGTGGACTGATTGACACAGGGATGCAACAGATGGTGGCGGACAGTGGGTGGGGGACGGATAGATGGTGTGCGTTTCTGTGGGACTGAGAGCACCTATAGCAGTCTTGTGTGATCTACTATCGGTGAGCCACGCAGCGTCCTCGCAGGCTAGATGTATCGTGGACCGTTGGAGTGAAAGCGTAACACATCGACGACGATGGGCATACAGATCGCAAGTCAAGGTTCCTGCTTCGTAAGATTTCCGAGTGAGGAACGGTTGAATGTGATTGATCATGGGGCTACCTGAGCAGTGCTAGTGAATAGCGGCCGGCCGACGGCAGGGAATGCAATTGCTCACTCCTGGAATATCGTTTGAACTGAGGCAAGTGGGCATCACATCCGTGATGACAATGGGGTCTGACTTCTGAACCGGCCGCGCCACTATGGTTGGGGGTTCGACAAGACCTTGAAAGGATAGACTATATCCCGTCACCCGTAACGGTGGCCATATTCCAGGATCATGCGAGTTATCACATGTGAAACTTCTTTTCGGGCCTCAGTAATCTCCATGGTCGCCATGACGTGTGGAGAATCCTCCTCGTTATGAGTTTCCTAGTGAAATATAAGGCTGATAGAAGTTGTGTTGGTTAAAAGCAGAAAACCTCAGTTATTGAACGCTCTACACAACTCACCGTGAGTAAGTACGAGTTCTTGCTTCCACTCATCCGTAAGATCTAATCGCTTACTTCCAGCTTGAGTAGCACTTTCGGTACGTGATACCTCACCATTATTTGCATCAATACCAAGAATTAGTACGACAAATGTAAGTGGTCTGTGGCAGTTGTTGTCAAGACGTGTAATACCGTGACGGGCGCCAGCCCTTGTTCCCAAACCTTCGGGCGCCACAAGGCGTCCTAAGCAATGTCGAGATACAAACTTCCGAGTCATCCGAGTAAACAGTGAGTATTCGAAAGTAATACGTATCGGCAAGGTCTTATAGCATAGACTGGGAACACTCTATATGCTTACTCATAAATTATCAGAATAGAATGAAGGATTGACTCTGCAAAATATAGGCCCAGGGCCGAAAGTGGGATACAAATTGTAGCCCAGACCTCACGCTGGCGACACTGTCACGACCTTGTCTCTCGTTATCTTAATTCCAGTCAAGAATTCCTGAAAAAACGTTAATGCTCAGGCACTGATGCGACAAAGGATGAGGACGTACATCATCTTTATAGTCACTGGCATAAGGATCCTGAGACCGCGACCCAGAGAGTTGCGACGGCTCGTCGGTCACCGTTCGCGCCGAGACTGTGGCTAAATTCGAGAGGTGTATCGAAACCGGCTCAGACCTATTGCTCTTGTCTCTAATCGAATCTCTCGAGTTGAGGAGAGCAAGGAGCGAGTTCAGCATCACTGAAGCTCGTGAATATATCTCGTTATCTGCTAGTGGATTCACACTCACATTTGGGTAGCAGCATCGCAAGTGCGATGAAGATAAGGTTGTCGGGCACGGCGGCATACTGTATATCATCGGGTCAGATGTAAGGAGACGTGGATAAAGTTCATACGCCTCATCCTTACAATAATGACGGAGGCTACTGACACCGAGCTATAGTTCAATCACAATCAATATTTCCTCATTCCAATAAATTTGATTGACTCGAATAAAAGTTTACTTACCTCGTGAGAGCACCTGTATTGATGCTGTACACAATTAATGTACGTATGGCAGAGTCAGTCCTGGACAAGTCCACAGTGAACATGAAAGCGCATATCAAGTCAATCAACGCTATAGTATGATGCGTCGGACACTAAAGACACATACTGGCGAAAGCCCGTACGACGTTTAATGAGCATCGCGGACACTGTGGTGGCGATTGCTACATCTGCGAACGACTGGGTAATAAATGTCGTGTACCACGTCCACTAAAATAGTATGGGAGTGAGCATCACGTCTAATGATTAATAAGTAGACGGATTCATGCAACATACGGAGTAGTGTTTTTTGAAGTCTTCATATAGAGGAAATTTGAGCCTAAAGCATACTTTAGTACTTGCCCACGACGATCATAGTGTTATTCTAACTGACGCATAGTTACAGGTGGCTATCAAAAGGGAATTAGATTGTCACAGTGAACAACATTGAGAGCGACATACCGGTTGCTCCAGCTAATACACAGGTTTGCTATATCCAATTGAACTGCCAATTGGAATGATGAGAAATACTCACCGAAGCCCACGAGCATTGGAGGAATCTGACACAGTAATAATGAGTAAATGGGATTTATTGACATTGAAGCGAGCACCTTACAATGAACATAACCGGCCACATTTTGCCGCCGACTGTCCTCAGAAGTCTGAGCACCAAAGAAGCTTCAAAGGTAGCACCGCCGGTACTCACATCTCCATATACGATGAGCGAATACCCTGACAAGAGACTATAGATTAGACTGCTATACACTTGAATGACGTACTCACCCAGTAACGATAGCATCGCTCAGACCCTGGAGTAGAAATGAGGGGAGAACAGAAGGGGAGTGATGAAGATGAGTTCAACAAATCGTTCCAGAGCAAAATATCCTGTATCGACGAATGCACGCGTACTTACACCGATAATCATAACAATCTGTTTAACAGTGTTATTATCATCAGCAAAGACCGTGTCCAGGCATGAGCTACAGTAATATGAGCTCACGGCAAAGCTCCTGTCAAAGGTGACAAGGGTCAATGAGGCAGAGAGTGTGGTTCAACGACGGAACTTACCATGGGCATGATAACAAAGCTAAAGGGTTCATAAAATTGAGAACAGTATAGTGGTAGATAGTGTGGGAGTTAAGGCTTAGGTGCACAGCGTCCAATACCCTGAAAGAAAAGACAGTTAAAACCAAAGCGTGACGTGGCTTTATTTAGGCAGCGAGATGATGAAAACATACCACAGAGCAATCATCTGGAAACTACAGTATGAGGGAATTGCAATAGACAAGTAGTGCAAGCTACTCACTGCTCCTTTCATCCACCGGTTGTCGCGTGGATTACGATTGAAGTAGATATACATTTGAAGAGTAGTTATCCCAAAGAGCCTGAAAAATGAGATCTCATGGATGAATATCTTATGTAGCGAGCAATGAGGGTGACGGACATTGAGATCAGAATCTCAGCTACCATCATAAAATGTCACATGAGTCTTCTTCAATGTAGTACCTGCCACGCACCAATCAAAATAGCCCCTAGAGTATTATCGAGCGGTGGCAGAGAAGGTGTTGTCCCAGATGAACCCGTCGGAAGTCCAGAAGCAGAGATATTGCTGGACGAGCTCGACATCGTCGATGGAGGTGGCATTTATGGAGTCGAAAACCGCGACCTATAGCGCGGGAAGGACGTCTTAAAGTATTATATACTTTACGTCTCGCCTACAAATTGTCACGCATCGCTAGCCTGGGTTTCTCGTGTGAGAGACCAAAGGCGAAACCATGTAAGAGCAACAGCGCTTAACTTCTTTCAAGTCAGTGAATGACGGCAGCCACAGTACTACGGTAGTCCAATGCGATTGATGGGGTGTGTTGAACATACGGAGATGATAGATGGTGTCAGATGAGATACTGCACGTCACAGCTTGGTGGATGAACATTGTGCGATGGTGTGGGACCGGGCAGCTATAACAGTTTTGGCGGTGCTGTTGGGGTGAGCCATAGGCAAGAAATCCATGATGGTAGCTAGCTGTACGGTTGGCTGTGGAAAAAGACCGAACACACAATACATAGAAGGTAGAGAGGCACCTTATCTTATGTCATGAGCTGTTCCAAGTGATCACCGGTCGACCGTTGAATGCGACTGAAATTTGAATCGCGAAGCATCCAAGTTGACGGTTAGATGGAAGACGGAATGCGATGCATATACACAAAAGCATGAGAATGGGCTGGATACCCGAGCTTGAGACCATCTTTGGAGCTTGAAGCTGGAAGGCCCGACCAGAGATTGAACGTTGAATGGCGGTGATGGTGCAGTTCGCAACCTTCCTAAACCGGCAGATGGCTTTTTTGGGCGCATCAAGTCCGTGGGAATCCCGCCGTTCCGTCCTGGTCGGGCTAAGTACTGGCGCTAGCCACCTACATCATTACCTTCGTGACGAAATCTACTTGTGGACAAGTTCCCTCGCCGAATACTTCAGTTCGTAGTGCATCTACTAGATCCTGACTCAGTTGAGCTCATGTTACCGCAACAGTCCGCCGGGGTCCGACATGTCACGCAACAGCTATGTACGAGTTCCATTCGATAGTTGTACCCATACGTCAGATTGACTCTAAGTCTGGATTTCATAGTGACTCACTCGAAAACAGAATCGATCATAGACACTCGTGTATGACTGGTCGCGCTTTGCGAAGGTAGCAAGCAGCGGATTCACGCCCGTGCTATGATGCATGATCGGAGAGATTACTTCCTCATGTAATACTAGTAGCCTCACATTTGAGAGAACTCTCAATTTTGTTCGCTGATACTGTGCACTCCAGAAGAGCTCCCTATTCACTGTAATGTCTAGATTCGTACTCAGTCGTGACGAGGTATCTTTAGCAGCATCGCGTCTGACTGGACAGCAATTCACGATCGAACGGGTGGGTTGGTTCTCGCATCTGATGTTGTTGGACATGAGACAATTCGCACTCACCTTCGAACCCGTTCATCATTCATAGAATACCGCAGAAGTCGACAATCGTTGTTGAAAACATACCCCATTCAGACTGGTTCTACATTACACAGTGACTATATAACTTGTACGTGGCAAAGAACGCCTAGAGGAGCTCACGGAAGGGTTCTGAGCTCTCTTTGATACGCTGAGGTGGGCCATCATCCTCCAAGTCCATTACGCACGCACGCAGAACTCTTCCTCCCACGGTGTCCAGTATGGCGAAAGGAAACATCGTTCCAGATGAAAACGACGTTAAACTGCCCAGGGCCTTGCCACTCGATAGCGATACGTTCTGGAAGCAGCTTTCTCCTGTGGATCTTGAGTGGTTAAGGCGGACATTTGGTGAAGATGAGCGGAAAACGCGAGAATGGGTCGACAAGATCCAGAAAGAGTACGTCGCCAGTTCAGTTGTCTAGGTTCAACTTGCTGATATTGTCCATAGCTCGTAGTGGGTAACGACTGAGCAGACTGCAGAGAGAGTACTGACTATTTGACAGCGATGCTATCAAGTATCCATGCATACGATCGTATCACTTTATTCGCCTTGACGCGATTAAGAATCCTATCTACCAGACAATAGTGGAAGCCGGGAAGAAAGGAGAAACAATCTATCTAGACGTTGGCTGTTGCAGCACGTATCTGTTTCTTCGACCTGTGTTTGGACGAAATACTGAATTACCTTTACAATAGTGGGCACTGACGTCAGGAAATTGGTGGCCGACGGCTATACGGCACATAGAGTCTTCGCCTGCGATCTGCACAAGGAGTTCTTAGACTTCGGGCATCGGCTTTACGGTGATGCATCGACATGCAGCATCCACTTCATGGTCGCCGATGCGTTTCATATTCCGTATCCAGCTGCACCGACACCACCAGAGTCAGAGGACATCACTTCTACTAGCCTGTTGGATGTGACGGAGGTCAGGCAGTTACAGGGCAAAGTCACGCATCTGTACGCTGGGCTCCTCTTCCATCTCTTTACTGAGGAGAAGCAGTACGCTCTCGCCCTGCGATTGGGAACGCTGGTTAAGCATGAGCCAGGTACTATCTTATATGGAAGGCACGTTGGGATGTACGAGGCTCAGCACATCGAGGCTGTGTGAGTTACAGGTTCACACTCATATCGACGACTCAAACTCACCTTGCTGACATTTCCATATCTATGGCCGACTAGCAACATCTTCGCTCACAATCCAGAATCATGGGCCCAGCTGTGGAGAAAGGCCTTCACCGAGCTGAAAGGAGCCGAATTTGCGGAGAACAGGGTAGTTGTCGAAGCCGAGTTCTTGGAGATGATGCCCTCGGAGTTGACCAGTCTGGGTGTGGCGATGCCTATCATGCACTGGAATGTACGAATTGTGTGATACACGTTGTACTGCGCTACTATCCTGCAGCAGATCCTGGTTGGTTCTCATTGCACAGTAATTTTTTCCGCTTTACAACAGTACAGGCAGCTAAGTTCGCGGATGAACGTCTAGTACTTAAGTACTTCGCTGTGGGTCGAGAGACACTTCTTGAACTGTCTGGCAGCTATCTCGACTCTTGAGTCTCTACAATCGGCCACGACCTCCGGCGCAGCCGTAGCAACCACGTACACTATGGAGTACTACGAGTTCTTAATTGATCAATTGACAGGTTGACAACACCCGAACTTGACGTGTACTCGGAATGCAGGTACCAACGGTTATCGCAGGCAAGGGCATAGCAACCGAGCTTCAATATATTTACGGTCTCCCTCACTGGCTTTCACTCGAACCACATCTACACCCTGACCGGTATCTCTTCTCACAGTATCTTCCAGCACGCGACGGAACCTCTCAAGCAATGTTCCATACAGACTCTGGGCTGCTGTGGAAGCTCTTTCGCATCTGCGGATTGAACCGAGACTCAAACGATGCGCCACACTCAAAGCACCGATTTTTGCGGTTCTCGGGATCATGGCACTCTGAGGAGAAGCCATCCGAGGCTGACTCGCCTGAGGGAGATACTGGGATTTCACTACCCTGGGATTTTAAGGTACGCATTGTTTCATGATTGCCACTTTGTTTGCGCTGAATAAGCGCACTCTGCCAGCATAAAGTGCATGTGGGCTTTGACCCGGTGGATGGCAGGTAATTCCGCAGTTAAGCAAACATCTGTTATCACTTCTGACTTAGGCTACGTATTTTATGAAGGCTTACCGGCCTGCCTGATTGTTGGGCTGCGATTCTTCAAGAGCCAGCTCCTATGGACAGGGACAGGGAAGCAGTGCTCGCTACTAGTAGATGCGTACCCGAAGATGGTAAGCCCTTCCTACGTGGAGTTATACGTTCCCTGTTCTTCTGAACCCCATGCTCAACGTTATACTGTTTACGGCCAATATAGTGAACTCTGCATCGACATCTGACATGCGATTTACCCTTGAGATGATCCCGTCCTGTCCTCATCATGATAGTTGCCCGTATCGTAATCTGGACCTTGGGAAGAGTCATCTTGTGTTCAAAACGAATGTACTGTAATACTTCTGATGACCTCCCGCACCGCCATTGCTGTAATATATAATGACATTCATGAGTACTGAACAACTTCCTGCCGCTGTACAATGTACATGTACCGAAGCTCGAGTCTATTAGCCGCAGCGCGTGCGTCGGCCACGGCGCTCACCACAGTGATGTCTTGAATGTGGAGTATTGTAAGGAGTCTAAGTTCGAGCTCTAAATGGCGAGCCCGCAGTTGCTCCATACGTAAACTGTGACATGGAACCACAGCACAGACTGAATACCAGAAAGGCAGTTATAAAAGTTGAGAAAGCGCTTGCTGAGGCGAAGCGTCACACAAGCGTCACACCATGTGGCCACTCAGCGTGATCCGAGCACGTGGCGCGCGTCACGCTGATCTTAGTTGAAGTGGATGTCACGCGTCTAAAGCAGTTGGCTCTGGGCGTGAGCTTTGTTTCTTACTTCTTGCTAACGTCTTCACAAGAGTTCACTGTTAGGAGTACAGTGCTGTATAAAGCTTCGACGCCGACCGAAACGATATACGGCACTTGGAAATCAACACCAGAGCACGCAAGATCTCCAGTGAGAACTACACAATATTAGGTGCAAGGACCCTTGCACATGCCTGCGCCGCGACCGTCGCATAGCGCAGAGGCCGCGCGTGCTGCTGCTTTACAGGCTGAATTCAACGAGAAGAAGTGGGTATGGGTTCCCGATGACAGGGACGGTTATCTGGCAGGATGGGTCGTGAAGGAGGAGGGTGATATGGGAGATGTCGTAATGGCAGCAGGAGGAGAGGTGCGCATGTTCTTAATTGTGGCCCCTAGGGCTTATATAGTATCTAGCTCAACATGTCAATAGATCAGGACGATACCGTTATACGCTTTATCGAAGATGAACCCACCAAAGTTCGATCGCGTGGAGGATATTGCGGACTTGACGTTCTTGAACGAAGCCAGCGTGGTTCATAATCTCCGGCTTCGGTATGGCTCAGGAGCCATCTACGTAAGTATCATATGTACTGCCTTTCTCCCCTTATTAATTCAGATACCTTGCCAGACCTACTCAGGCCTGTTCTTGGTTGCGATCAACCCCTACCAAAATCTACCGCTCTATTCGGACGCGATTGTCCACCAGTATCGAGGAAAGCGCCGCGACGAGAATCCTCCACATATATTTGCCATCGCAGAACGAGCCTGGATAAATATGGGCGAAGAACGCGAGAACCAGAGTATTTTGATTACGTGCGTGGCTTCCAATCTTATTCTTACGGTTTCTAACGTCAAACAGCGGCGAGTCTGGTGCCGGAAAGACTGAAAGCACGAAGAAGGTCATCCAATACCTCGCAGCTATAGCAACAGATACCCACCCCTCCCCTGATACCCCTACGCATTCTTCCATCCCCTCCCTTGCGCACTCTAATTCCTTTACTTCTGCTATGCCCTCCACGGGCCTCCCACTCAATTTATCCTCCCGCAAGTCGAACGTGTCAAGTCATGGACGGCAACAGTCCATTAACGTACCAGGAGGCTCCGGCTCCTCCTTGAACTCCAAGAGCCGCCTCGGCCTCTTAGAACGCCAAATCCTACAGGCCAATCCTATCTTGGAAGCATTCGGGAATGCACAGACACAGCGGAATAACAACTCGAGTCGATTTGGCAAGTTCATCAGGATCAGTTTCGCACCAGACGGCAGCATCGCCGGGGCCAACATCGACTGGTACCTCCTGGAGAAGAGTCGAGTGGTTGTGAGGAGTGACGCCGAGCGGAGTTTTCATGTGTTCTACCAGCTCATGGAGGCAGGCGGTAGTCTCAAGGGTATGTGCTGATACGAGTACACATGACACGATATGAATTTGACTTGCTATAGATACGCTTCTATTGGACGGTGACATCGAGGACTACGAATACCTCAATAAGAGTCGACGCGAGGTTGATGGAATCAACGACCGTGAAGAGTGGGCTCTTCTCCAGGTATGTATAACGGCTGAGCGTGCACAACACCTCTCATGTGATAATATCTGTCCCAGAATGCTCTGAACGTGGTAGGATTCACACCGTCCGAGCAACTGGATTTGTTTCGCATAGTAGCTGCCATCCTACACATCGGCAACGTCAAGATCACCGCCACTCGTGCCGACGACGCGCTTATGCCCGACCCCTCCCAAGCAGAGCGTGTCTGCCATCTGCTTGGTATACCCGTCTCAGAGTTCACCAAGGCTGTACTACGTCCGCGAGTCCTCGCCGGCCGCGAATGGGTCACGCAAGCACGTACGAGGCAGCAAGCAACAGACGAACTGGCTGCACTATGCAAGACGTTATATGAGCGATCGTTCGGCCAACTGGTGGACCGCATCAACCGTGCCCTCGACCGACCGTCTTCAAAGTCGACATTCATCGGCGTACTGGATATCGCCGGGTTCGAGATCTTCGAGACAAACGGCTACGAGCAGCTGCTCATTAACTACACAAACGAGAAGCTGCAGCAGTTCTTCAACCACCATATGTTCGTGCTCGAGCAAGAAGAGTACGCGCGGGAAGGAATCGAGTGGGACTATGTCAACTTTGGGCTCGACTTACAGCCGACAATCGATCTGATCGAGACGAGCGGGAACGCCATTGGGATTCTCAGTCTCCTGGACGAGGAGTGTATCATGCCGAAAGCGACGGATCTGACGTTCACGAATAAGCTCCACTCGCTGTGGGCTTCGGACGGGCCTGTCACTGAAGAAGACCATCCCGGGAAGACCAAGTACGAGCCTTCGAGGTTCGAGCAGGGGTTCCTCGTCCATCATTATGCTGGCAGAGTTGAGTATCGAACGGATGGGTGGTTGGAGAAGAACAAGGACCCGCTCAACGACAATCTCACGCGCATCCTCTCGGGCTCATCTGAGAAATACATTGCGTCTTTGTTCGCCGACTACGACACACCAGGGCTGGTGTCTTCCCAGGTGAACGCACTGGGTACTGGAGGCAAGAAGCGGGTGACGAAGAAGGGCGCGTTCAGGACCGTCGGACAACGCCATAAGGAGCAGCTCGCGAGTCTTATGGCCCAGTTGCAGGCTACTCAGCCGCATTTCGTCAGGTGTATCGTGCCCAATACGCACAAGAAACCAGGTCGTATAGACGTCCCTTTGGTTCTCGATCAACTCCGGTGCAACGGTGTACTAGAAGGTATTCGTATCGCCCGTCTCGGCTATCCTAACCGTCTGCCATTCGTGGAATTCCGTCAGCGATATGAGGTGTTGACTCCGGGCATTATTCCGCGCGGATATATGGACGGACGTAAGGCGTGTCTCCGTATGGTCGACGCTCTCGAACTCGACAAGTCGATCTATCGAATCGGTACATCGAAGATCTTCTTCAAGGCTGGTGTACTGGCCGAACTGGAAGAGAGGAGGGATGGCCATTTGTTTGATATTTTCTCGAGGCTACAGGCGGTCGCAAGGATGTGGACTGCTAGGAGGCAGATGAAGAAGATATTGAATCGTGCTGTGGCCATACGTACCATCCAGAGGAACGCGCGGATCTACGCAGAGCTGAGGGACTGGCCTTGGTGGCAGCTCTACACGAAGGTGTGCTGGCTGCTTTGTCGCGCATAGCGAGATTAACTGTTTTATAGGTTCGACCGCTTCTTGTTGCGACTCGTAACGATGACGAGCTTCGACGCAAAGAGACCGAGCTCGCCCTGGCCAAGGAACGTGCTGAGCGTGATAAGCAGGAGCGCGAGGCACTGGAGAACCTGAGGATGCAGCTGGAAGCGGACAAACGCAAGGTGGAAGACGACCTTGAAGCCGAGCGCGCTCTTGCTCTGGACAAGGACTCCTTGCTGGAGAGAAGCAAGAAACGAGAGAGTGAACTTGAAGACGAGATTGCGGCACTGCAGACAGACCTCGATACTCTTGACTCACAGCTCGACCGTGCCTTGAAGCTACAGAAGGAGAGCGAAGAGAAACACGAGACCCTCAGGCAAGCATTCGATCAGGCCGCTGAACATCTGGTGCGACTCGAGGCAGAGCAGCAGGAGTGGGAAAAGAAGGAGGTTGAGTTGACCGAGAGCTTGAACGAGGCCGAGGAAGATATCGATATTCTGACTGCGGAGAAGGAGGAGCTGCAAAAGACCGCTGAAGAGTTGAAGAATTTGGTTGCTCAGCGGGAAGAGGACTTGGAGCGGGTGAAGGAGCGTATGGAGGCATCCATGTCTGAGCTGGACGGGAAGCTGTCTGCGGAAGCTCGTACAAGGTAAGAATATTAATCAAGCGCATGATATGCAGGTGGCTGATGCCACATTGCTCCAGGGATAACTTTCGGGAGAAAGCAGAATCTCTTGAAGCGGAGGCGCGTCATGCAAAGGAACAGCTTGCTGAGATGGCGCGAACGGCTACGGATTACACAGCCATGATCAAACGCAAAGAGGACGATATCACTCGTCTCTCTGCTGAGCTGGATACGTCCAAGGCAGAACATGGCCGTCTTCAGAAGGAGGTTGCACAGCTGGAAGCAAAGATCGACACCCTGACTTCGGAGCTCCAAGCTGCTCAAGATGATTGTTCGCGAACCGATGAGTCTCGGAGTAAGCTGCAAGAGGAGCTTGATGAGCTGCGCTCCTTATTACAGACGAAGGTTACGGAGGAGACTCGAAGGAGCGAGGTTGACAAGAGCAAAGAGGCTGAACTGGCCGACCTGCGTGCTCAGGTTACTAAACTCTCGCACGATCTTGTCGAGGCGCGTCGACAGGCGGCCGAGGGGCAGAGCCAGCTGAAGGTAGAACTTGAAAGTCTTACCCGCGACTACCACTCTCTCGAGCAGAGCCATAAGTCCCTTTCCGACAAAGAGGCCTTCGCTCAAGCGCAGCTGGAGAAGGCTGAGGCTGCTTTGGCTGAGGCCGAGAAGTCAAAGAGGACCATCGATTCTGACTTGCAGGTCCTGAGGTCGCGTCAGATAGATCTTGACGGCCAACTGGCGGATGCGGTCAAAGAGAAAGAGGTAAAGAATTTTCGTTTTCCTCGCTGTGCTACTACTCAACATCTGCCTTCAGGCTCTTGAACGAAAGCTTGCTACCGCACAGTCGAAGTATCAAGACTTTGAGGACGTCGTTCTGCAGCTCGAGCGGGACAAGGCCGCAAATGATCGTCATCTCGAAGCTAATCGTAAACATTTGGAGAGCGAGTCAGCGAAGAGGAAGCAGCTCGAGCATTCGGTTACCACGCAGAAAAATGAGATCATCCGTCTGAAAGACATCAACATCAAGTTCGACCGCGATCTGAACAAGGCGCTGAACGATTTGAAGGCTCGAGAGTGGGAAGTCAAGCAGCTTGAGGCCAAGCAAGATAAGACCATCGTCGAGCATGTTCACGTGCTTGAGGAGGCAAAGAAGGTCACCGACAAGCAGCTCGTCGATGCACAGCTTGAGCTCCAGAGACAAGCGGCCTACATACGCTCTCTCGAGAAGTCGAAGACCCGTCTTACCTCGGAAGCTGAGGATCTTAGTCGCCAGAGAGAGAAGGAGCAGGCAGAGTTACGAGGTCTTCTCAAGGCAGCTCGCACTCAGGAGGAAAAGGCAGTTCGTGCTCTCGCGGATGCCGAGGGGGAGAAGCGAGCCAGAGAGGCCGCTGAACTGCAAGCTCGTCGCTTACAGAACGAGGTTCAAATTGCCCAGACTCAGATCGAAGACGTCTCACATCAGCTAGCCACCGTTCAGAAGGCCAAAGACAACCTCGAGGTAGAACTTACTCGTCTTGCCGACGAGGCTGATGCCCCCACCTCCATCGCCAAGGTACAACGCCAGTATGAGTCTCGTATCAGTCAGCTCGAACAACAACTGGACGACGCGCAATCGTCTAATACTACTGCGCTGAGAATCAAGGAGCATGTCGATCGTCAGCACCAGGAGATCCGTCGGTTGATCATGAGTGGCCCGAAGGACGAAGCGTTCCGGACTCGGTTGTTGCGAGAGCTGCAGTTGGCTGACGAGGAAATGGAGCGTGAATTGTTGCAGAGGCCGCAAGGGGTCAGATCCAATAACACTGGTACCGCCCGAACTATGGCCAACGTCACTCCCAAGAAAACCAACGGTGTTGGTAGAGTTCGCAAGGAGTCGCATCCAGAGCCTCCCAGGACTCCAGATAAGTCAGCTCAAGTCAACGCGCTTAAGCAAGAGGTGCAGCTGCTTGAGATTCAGATGGCGGCTTCCACGCGTGTCAGACATCATCTAGAGGCACTACTTCGCGATATGACTTCCGAATTGGACAACAGTGACGGATCGAAGCAATCCTTGGAGCAAACTCGTGCACGCCTGGCACGAGAGAAGACGAAGCTCGCAGAACTGCTGCAGGATGAGGCTGATGCCCGAAGAGCAGCCCAGGCTGCGCAGCTTGAGGATGTCCAGGCGATGTGGAAGAAGTTCCAAAACACTTTGTTGGAAGAGCGAGAAAGTTATGCTCGTTTGGAGGATTCACGAAAGGCTCTGGTACATTTTTTATCGTGCTATGTCGGCAATATCTAACATATCACACAGTTCGCATCGCAAAGAGCTGCTCAAATTGAACTCGAGGATCAGCGGCGACAAGTTCAGGAGCTTGCGCAATCTAAGAAGCAGCTGCAATCTGAGGTCGCCGATCTTAAGGACCGGTTAGAGATGGAGATCATAGCGAAGAACGACGAAGCCAGTAAGTCTGGTGTCATTACCTCCCGTATCTGTCTGACCCTCAGCAACAGGTGTCAAACGTCAACTGCAGATGCGCTTGCAGGAGCTTGAGATTACCTCCTCTGCTTCGTCTACGATACACTCAGGTGGGTGGATCGTCACATCTGTGTGAACTACTAATAATCTATTGCAGAGCTCCAAGAGGCTGTTGAGACATACAAGTCTAAGACAGACTCGTACTTGCGTCGCTTGGAAGAAGCTGAGATTTCCAAGGCTAAAGCGTCCCGCGCAGAAGCATTTGGTGCGCCTTTTGCTTATCTTATCCACGAACATATATTTACCATATCACGTAGCTCGCCGCGCTCTTGCAGACGCAGAGAAAGCCCATGCCGTTGTCGTCCAGGAACGTCAAGCCACTGAAGAACGACTCAAGATTGCAGAGGACCGCATTCACGATTTGGAAGGCAAGCTTGAGGAAGAGGGCCGCGAGAGCTCCGACATGGAATTGCTAAGACAGCGATTGCGCGAAGAGATGGAGGATGAGCGGAAGCAGCATCAGCAAGATCTAGCAGAACGAGACTTCACCGCGGATCAGACCAGGAAGAAGTACCAAGGTAAGCGTGTCGAACACTGGAGTAGTAACGTTCTCACATATTGCTTGTAGCTGAGCTTGCACAACTGACGGATGGTATGTATGCCGATACAGCGGTTAGCTCCAAGCTGAGAGTGGCGAACTTGATTTACAGAACTTCAGTCTCAGCGTGATACAATGAGCCGACTCCGTGAAGAGAACCGTCAAATCAAGTCTAACTTCGACGAACTTCAGCTTCGATTCGATGACGAAGTTTATAACGGCGGAGCCTGGAAGAAAGAGAAGGAACGTTTCGAGACCAAGATTCAAGACATCACTAAGGCCTACGAATCTTCCACCGCCGCTCAAGCTGAACAGCAAAGCCAGATTGTCTCATTGCACTCTCAAGTACGAGAGCTACGGAGCGTGCTGAATGATGCAGAAGCGGACAGAGCGCTATTGCAGAAGGCTCGTCGCGCGTTGCAGGCTGAGCTGGAAAGCATCAAGATGGATCATATCGATGCTAGCAAGATGAATTCTGAGACGGAGCTGCAGAAGCTGAGGTTGAAGAAGCAGGACCTGGAGCGTGCGTTGGAAGAGCAGGAGGATCGCGTCGCTATGGCCTTCGAGAGAATGAAGAAGGCTGAAACATACGCGGCGGAGTCCCAAGTGGAGCTTGGAAAGGTCAGAGTAGAAAACTCAGAGCTGGACAAACTCAACGTATGTAGCGCATATCGCTTAGCTATCATGAAACTGACGATGGTCGTTTTCTTCAGGCGAACTTGGAGAAACAGATCAAGGAACTCAATGTTCGCATTGTAGATCTTGAAACGAGATCGTTGAATTCCCCGCGACCAGTGACGACCTCACGAAGGCTGGAAAGTCGTATCGAGGAGCTAACAAACCAGCTCAATCAGTCTTCGAAGGACAGCACACGTGTCATTCGCTCTGACAAGACTGCTCGTGATGCCCGACTTCAATTAGCCGAGTCTGACCGGGCACGAGCGCGACTAGAAGAGGAGGTCAAAAACTACGAGAACAAACTCACAAGTCTTAGACACTCTATGGATGAGCTCGTATGTCGTCCTCGGATTTAAAACTTCTGATTTTGACTTACATGTGATCTCGTAGCAAACATCCGAGAACAATCTCCAGCTCGCCAAGCGACGGGCTGAACGTGAGGCTGCAGACTATAAGCAGAAGGCTCTGAAGTGAGTGGCAAGATATATGGCTGAAAACCTCGCTGACAACTGTTACTCCCAGCCTCGAACGTGAACTGGAACGCCTCAGAAGCCGTCTCGAACGACCTACCGCGCTTTCGGGTTCTCCAGCAGCCTCTCCACGAAAGAGCCTTTCATAGTTGATCATGGCTCACTGACACGCTGGCCCTGGTGGCTGCTCGGTTACTTTTCTTTACGACTCTCATGAATCTCACGCCCCATTGCACACGATTCCATCTCATATTTCCTGCAGATCGCTTTCTATTTTTCGCGGACAGTTGTTGCATAAATATTATTTAGCTTGTCGATTCACCACACATGTATGTATGATACAGTGACATACCGATTTCTCTCATTCTGCAATACGAGCCAATATGGATTCTGGAAGCAGAGGGCCTCGTACTCTCCCCGACGATCTCACGGCATTCAAGACATTACTGTATGGTCGCGAAGGCACTACGACAGCCACAGCTAGGCGATCGAGGGCATGAAACTCGCGGCCATTGCTAGAAGAATTACGTATATACAGACACACAATCCAAGATACCATACTGCCTCCAGATGTCTAAACATCTTCAACTATACACATAAATGGTCGACCCCACAAGAAACTGTTTGCGTACTCATTACTCTGGCTTGTACTTAACCTCTTGACACGATCCTCTACCTCCTCCGCTCTCGCTCCCGAGATGAGCCTCGATATGATATGGAAAATCCACGTCCTACATGTTATAGCATTGCGACGATTCTCTGCGACGGTGGGATAGGAAGTGGGGAAGATCTGCCTGCAGATGTTGCGTAGCGCGGTGACCTCAATCGGTGCATAATCGCTGATTCTGAAGTAGCCGAGGACCTTGTTGTTCCCAGTAGAGGCGAGCGCACCGTGTGGCAATACGTTTTCGACGTAGGCCTCTCGGCCCTGGACATCGCGGGTGATGGCAGCCCAATGGTGACGAGTGTGAACGCCGTCACCGTCGATATGTATCAGCGACCAATGGAAGGCAGAGCCGGTGAGGGGGAGGGTGCAGATGTACAATGAATCGTTGCGCAGGGGAATCCGAAGGCCAGACATGCTTGTTCGAATAATCTGAAGGCGAGAGATCAGCGAGCTGCCAGTGAGGAAGCCACCCTGAGTTGATCGATACCTACCAAGTCACAACTGGGTACAATGGCTCAGTCCAAGCTGAATAATACGCGGCTATAATACCAACAGACCAGCTAAGTGGTTGCGGTCCAGCTAAGACTTGCAAAGGCCTGGTAATCGAAATCATGAATCGGATTGTACACGTGTTGAGAAACAACACCACTCGCGGGCCGTGGACGGGCGCCTCGTTGTCCCCAAGGTCAATGGTCTGTGGTACTAGTAGCATGAGAAAGGAAGACCAGCAAAGAAGACAAAGGATTGGCACTGACCTAAGATGAAAATAATCGAACAGTAAATCATGGTACAGCATAAGACTCAAACGGCCTTCACGAACAAAGAGGGTACGTGAGAACACCATCTACGCGCGAAGCTGCGTAGGCCTCTTCCGTTTCGGGTTGGAATCGATGGGTAAAATGCCAATATCTTGCCCATGCACCTTGACATCCCGGTCGTGGAGAACGTAAGCTATGTATAAGCCAGTGACGGGGAAGCCAGCCTGAGTCTTCCCAGTCGATGATCCCGGAGACACGGCCATTATGAACCAGCACATTGCGCATTGTCAGATCCCAGTGAACCCATGAGATGGGGTCTTCGATAATAGGCTTAAAGTGACCAGGAGGAAGAGCCGACATGTCCATTACCATGGTCTTGTAGCAGTCAATGGTAGACGGATAAGGTCCACCAAGTTCCCGATGGAAGGAGACAGGATGCGGGAGACCATGTCCGCTTGCGCTGACCATAACTTGTCCACGAAGGTTAGTGGGTTGCGGCACACTCCATAAATCTTCAACAATGTTGGCAACATCCGATGCAATGAGTTCCATGGCCTCGGACGAGAGCGATTCTTCATTTTCGAGTTGGGCTAAGTCGCGGCCGGGGAGTCTAGTCATCACCGTATACGTGACCCCGTCAAGGCAGAAAGAGTCGATCAACTTCGGGATAGGGAGATGCGGCACGACACGATTAAGAAAGCACAAAGCGTCGGCCTCTGTGCTCACGGTGCGATCCGACCGCTTCAACACCAGCGGGATCCCGAATCTAAAAAAATACACCTTGCCCGTCCCGCCTTGCTCATAAGACAGTGGACGCGAGAGAGAAAGATATATCCAGAGCTTAAATCTAGAAGGGAGCCAGCGCAAAACGCCTAGCATCTATGTCTAAGAAATGAAAGTATATATTATTCTGTTGTAAACTTGTTTGAAATAAGACCAACCTCTGCAAGCCTCGATGTGGTTCGAACGTGGCGGTCCCGGAAAAGAATGCCATCAGCGGACGGAACAAAGTTTGCCTAAAATGGGTAGCAAAGATCGTGAGGACCCCGAACAGCTCACTTCGTGTTCTGTTGCACTTCACTCAGTGGCCTGTGCTACTCAGGCCTTGAAGTTCAAGTTCGCGCTGTGAATCACGACACGAATCACGCGTGAGGTCTCAGAAACATCTCAAGCGTAAATATTGCTTTATGGTCTGTCATGCAGTATCTACGTATAATGCGTAGCTCGCTAATTGATCAACAGGTCAACGTCTTGAAGTGGATTCCAGCAAGGCTGAGGCTCTGGCTTTACCTTCTTCTATCATATCAGCTGTCATTCGACGAAATTGGCTCAATCAAGGTCTACTTCTTCCGATTCGGCATTCCAATCGTGCTCAAGAGGAGTTATCGCACTGTCAGTACCGAGGCCGATGCGCTCAAATTTCTCAATCAAGCTGCGCCCAACTTGCCTATCCCAAGGCTCCTTGACTCCTTTCAGCTCGATGACAAGACATATACTCTCATGACGAAGCTGCCGGGACGCGATCTATCTAGAATCGACCGCGAGAAGGAGCTTACGGAACCGGAGATGGAAGTAATCGCCAAAGACATTGTCTCCATTCTAGATCAGCTATGGCGCATCCCTCAACCTCCAGAACTAGAAGGACAGGTCATGGCCAGTGCCAGTGGTCATGGACTCCCCCATCCCGCCTTCTTCCGCCAAAAGATAGCTGGCCCATATCCCTCGACAAGCGGGTTATATGACACTTTGTCAGTCAACAGACCGGAGCTACCACCCGGCACTCTTGAGCCAATCTTCGCCGATCCAATTGTTTGGACTCATACCGACTTGACGATGCGCAATGTGATGATCCAAAACGGACGCGTTTCTGGTGTCATCGACTGGGAGGATTCTGGCTGGCTCCCACGGCACTGGATTCTGCACAACCTCAGACTTCCTCGTGAAGGGTGTGAGGGAGCATGGGCTAGATACTGGCTATTTACCCATAAATTTGCTCCAGAGGTTGAGGAAGCATACAAGGCCTCTAAAACAGATGGAGTTCTTACATATTATCTTTGGTAACGTGATTGCTTCACCCGTTTTCTTTATGTATGTCTCTTCTTAGAAAATCTGCTCGCTGCCTCTTGCTCCCCATTCTATCATTTGACGTCCGCTGCTATGCCTCTTGCTCTACACATCACGCATCCTTGCTTTCACTATCGCTTCTTGTATCCTGTCGCTTGCGTTCCTAATTTTGACAGCCCTCTTTGTTCGTATATGGTGTTACATGCCTGTCCTTCCTCTATGGTTATCGTCTTAGCCGTATATGGTGCTCTCTTATGATCTACTTCAAGTTCTTAAACCTTCTGGTGATGTGTAGGACGGTCCAACACCCGAGCACGTACTCTGATGATAAGAAGCAGTCTTCTCGTGCTCTATGGCCGAGCCAGATGCTGTAGCAGGGTGTCGGCGTTGGATTTCTCAACTCAATAGCCTTCAATATGCTGGAGATTCGTTGCGTAGTCTGGCTGTAATGCCTCGTGTGATATACGCGATAACGGTACATGCATACACGATGGGCTCGGCAAGCATTTCCCTACTAGCTTCATTGTGTGGACCGGTGATACACACGCGAGCATACAAACCTTGTTTGTACCATTTGATGAGGACATAAAGTCAACCCTGCGTTACTTTGCTATCAGTGTGCATCTCTCAACGCCACCCCCTCACTCATCTTACTCTTCTCCAAACTGCTCTGGTAAGTGATGATCTCTGACCAAACACGGTCATGGGCATGCGCTGACTACAGTTCGTTCATACAGGTTCTGAGACGCTGCTCGTACAACCTCGAAAGTATCTCTCGATTTCATCGCCACACTCTCCCAATGGCGGCCACTCGCGTGCCACTGGAGAAGGACTCGCTTTACATATCGACTGTGCCACTGATAGGAAACGCATTCCATTGGTCGTTGATTCATGTCGACAGTGATGGCACGCATACACGACATCATTGGGCAACGATAACCGGAAATCCCAAAGGGCGCGAGGGTTATATCTCGGAGATCCTAAGTAATGGTGCATACGACAAGACAGACAAAAATGTCGTCCTGGGATATTTCAAGGTCGTCGATTATGCTCCTTTGAGCGTTAGCGCACTACGAGAAGTGTGTCAGAGCATCTTCCCCGCATCATACCCAACTATGGAAGAGAATCGGCAACATGGCATCACCTGTAGAACGTGGATCTTGCAAATTCTGAGCAGGTGGCTCGCGCAGGAGCGAGTTGATGAGATAGAGAATAAGGTGAAACAGCGGAGCACTGCGCAAAGCAACGAATATGCGAATAGTTTCCTTTGGAGGAGGCCGTTCACGTGTGTCGTTGAAACTATTTAACGCAATTGTAAGCGATCGGTGAGTGTCTAGACGACTGGAGTGATACGATGAGGCTTACTTTGTATTTTATGTAGAATGAGCCGCTGTACGCTATCCGGCGTATCTATGTGATAAGAAGGAAGTCACAGTGGCTAGTGCAGCATGTTAATAAGGAGCGACTATGACCTGTTCTGGATATTCAGTGTTTGTGATAAAAAGTGTTAGGATCATCAAGTTTCGTGGCGGTCCAATCAAATAGCTTACCTCAAGCTACTTACGTCTGTCAAAGCAACATCTCTATCGAGGGCCTGACATCCATGATCGTCATGCAGATATGCATTTCGTTCGGTGTCGACAGTCTAGCGCATAAACGGTAGAAAGGTCGAGTACTTAGTACGTACCGAGCAGTCGCGGATGGATACCTTGAAGAGGGTCCGAGTATAGTATCATAGGTCACCAAGCACTAGTTGCCGAATATGAAGAGCAACATAGTAGTGCCTCTCGACGCTCCCAACAAAGCTGAGATACCAAAAGGGGGCGAACGAATGGCTGAGTTTCAAAGGTAGTGGCCAAAGCGCTTGTCAGGCCCCATCTGCACGGGCGGCAATCACTACATATGTACAGTTGAGAAATAAGGTTTTCAGCCACACCGCCGCCCGCCCCGCGCATCTCCCTAACGATCGAAATTCCAGTGGCCGCATCCTCAAGACACGAAAATTCGCCATGGCAAGTCGCTCGTCCAGCATTCTCGAAATTATGCCCTGCTAATGTCTGGTCGCTGTACAGCCGAAGGAAATTAAGGATATCAAGACGTTCCTTGAAGTCGCGACGAGGAAGGATGCTAGCGGTGCGTGGTTATACTGGCTGTGGTGATAGCGTTCACTGACGATGTTGGGCTGTTGTTGTCGACCTATATTACGGGATTACAGAGGCACGGATAAAGAAGATTGCCTCAAGAGTACCAGGTGGCAAGACCAAGACCAAGTTCAAGGTCAGGTGCCACCGCTACCTCTACACTCTCTCCCTCGACGACCCGGAGAAGGCTGAGAAGCTCAAGCAGAGCCTCCCACCAGGTACGTTGCCACAAGTTTATCTTCTCCCTACCATTGGGTGCTGAACATGGTAAATAGGCCTCACGATCAAGGATGTGAAGGCTGTCCCCAAAAAGAAGTAAACGGGTTGTTTCTTCGTACAGTGGACTGAGGGGTGTAGGATACACAACGCGCATGGCGGATTGCGAGCCTGCTAGTAACGGTGCATTGGGGTCTGCACTGCTGCTGAGCAGTGACGAGCCACATATGAGGATTCAATGTATGCCCACATCATACTCTATTATGCATACGCACTTCTCGCTTGACGAGGTATTGCTTCCTCCAACGCTTATGGCCAAGACATGAGATCAAAAACGTCTCGGCAACTGCAAACTCACTTTGAGCAGGCCTGTAGCGGGCAATATGAAGGTGAGTTTATTGAAAGATAACCAAGCAATGACGCTTTATATTACAGTCTACCGACGATCAGCTGAATTGCTAGGATCACTGCTACCCAACAGTCTTCGCTATGCCGATAAACCAGACTATCCCTATTTTGCGTACATCGGATGATGCCTGTAACCGTCTGGTGCGTCAGTCTCAGCGGAGGGAAGGTAATGAGTAGCGCGTTCATAATCAAGGCAGAAGTTATCATGGCTATACATGTTCACACTAGTTCGTAGGGTCAGTATGAAGAGGGAAATCGATATAACAAGGATCTCACCGTCGAAGTAATCAGCAGTTGTGAGTCTAAGCGAACCCATCAGCAAGTGTATGGTAGAACAGAGTGGCCGTCCATGCGTACAATTCTAGCACGATCTCAGGTGGAATTCGTTCACTGAAATCTGGGATGTCTTCTTTGGGCGGCACGTTCTCATAGGTACTCTTGTATTGCATGTATTCGCAGAGCTTCTCCGTCACGATAGCACTATTGAACTTGAATGAATCTGTGTAACGCTGAGATGTATAGAGTACTCACCGCTCTTGTACAGGGCAGGTGTTCGCTGCCGCCTCAGCAAAATTCGCTTTAATATGAGAGTTAGTAAAATTGAAGTCTCGTTACGTACGACGACATGCCTTCTGTACTCAGCATGTCCTTCAATGTACCGCTGACCATAGCCACCTTCCTTCTAACCAGAAAACTGTGGCCATCGTTACTGACAAGGCGGACCCAGTCATCTCCGCGGTCTTCGTTGCCTTCCTATGATTCTTGGAAAGTCAGCTACAAGATAGATTTGGAGAGCATAAATCCTATGCACTTACCGCCATTTTTAAGGGATTACTTGGGATATGCGCGCCGTGGTAATTGAAACGCGTTGGGCACGCGCCTGCCCCAGGTTTTAGTCACATGCAGGGCGCATCATCCCGACACATGGTATGATCAATGTCACATGTACTATTGAACTCCCATTGCGATTGCAACCTTTCCATTTTCGCCTCGTATACTCTGGTTGCTGGCGAGTAAATGTGACCTGCTTTATTGCTCCAAACACTGCAATTTATGTAACGTCGGCCAAGCTAAGTCAGACCGGAATCTCGACTCACTACAATAGTCACGGTCACACTTGTCACACCACCGACCCAAGGCCGACTGGATTTAGCGCCAGCCTCCACTACTTGTACCCAGAGCCTGAGGTTGGCCAGCTCCTGACCTCTGTGTCCTTTCATTTTCACTGCAACAGCTACTGAATCGTGACTTCTATAAGGTCAGTAAATGAACAAGTGAACGCCGGTCCTATATGATGTGGGCTGATGCTCTCTTAAAGGACAAAGGACGGTCATGTCTACCAACGATACCGAGTCACCGCCGTCGACAAGCGATGGGAGCGCATTGCCCAACTTGTTCAAGAGATCATACCACCAGCTAGATGGCGCGGAAGATGTTGCGGGCAACTCTTCCTCATCGTCTCCGGCGGGCAGTGAGAGGCATAAGAGGGCTCGGAGTGAACCTCGTTCAGAGACTGGAGCTAGTAGCGCCGAGGCTGGTAGCAGTGCTATGGAAAGCTCAGGTCAGTGTCTCTTACCACGCAACGACAGGGCTGTTGATACTATCGATGTAGATTATGTAGCCGAACCCGATACTCTTTCCGCCACTCTGGAGCAGCTGGCAGCCATGCCTGGGCCTTCTCATAGTGACCATGTTGATAGCTCGCAGAGAGATACCTCATTCTCAAACCAGTACGAACTGTCAATGGAACGCTTCAATAGCTTTAACGAGCAAATTCAGCCTCTGAGGGAGGCCTCACCTGTTGTGGAACGACATTCGCCGCCATCAAGTGAGAATCCCCACGATGAAGACGAGATCATGGAGCAGCTCTTCGCAGACCCTGCAAGGTCTTCACAGTCATGGAGGGACAATCATAACTCGCAATCAGGCTTGCCCGGTTCATCATATGCACCATACGCCTCTCTTCCGCATCCCGAAGAAGTGATAGAAATCGTCGACGCCCGCAGGAATGCTGAGCGCGAGGTGGTTGTCATTGAGGATTCCGACGACGAGGTGCAAATTATCGATCCTCCGAGCCGAGCTCTGTTTTCTGGACCCGCAGCGCCCCCACCTTCCACAAGTGCACCGTCCTATCGTGCAGAAGATACTTGGTCAGGACACTGGGATACTTGGAACGCAGGCCGGAACCCATGGCTGGATACTCCCGAGAACGAGCCAAACCGCTTTCGCACTCGTCATGATTCTCTACCATCCAGTCAGCTGCGAGATCGACCCCAGCCGTTCACCTCTGGCTCGTCCACGGAGCGTAGAACTCGTCTGCAGTCCTTCAGCGGAGCTGGCACAGGCCGCGAGTCCAATCCGTGGAGCAATCCTTATATATATACTCCACCGTCTTCACTGTCGCTCACTGCTGAAGAGCAGGAGATGTTCAGGCACAGGAGGTTGGTGGATGCCCGCCGTCGTATGGACGAGGCGCGATCGGAGCCCCCTGAACGAGAACCAGACGTCGAAGAGGTTCTCCGTCGCATACGTGACGCCAGCGATCGAGCGTTATCTCCATTCACTATCGAAGAAATTCAACCCAGCACTCGTGATAGTATTCCACGCCCTGCTTCACCACGTACATCCATTTGGCCCCGAGCAGGTGCTCGTGCCGATAGTTCGACTTCTGACTTCAGAACCGATACACGCGCCACTAGCCTGGAAGCTCTGCGTTCGGCTACCGAGATGGGAAATGCCAGGATCGCCGAGATACTAGCTAGCATGGATCGCGACTCTCCGCCGGCTCCTACTTCGTCATCTGTAGAGAGGTTGCCGAGGACTCCAGATAGTGCCTCAGCTAACTCGGAGTCAATGCGCCGTTCTCTCGTTATGGAAGGTCTGTTCAATGACAATCCCGACTGGCGTCCTGCGTCGAGGCGTTCGGTAATCGTCGAGGAGATACAACCTGGTACTTCTTCGTCTAATCGTCCTAGTTCGCCTCAAACAGCTCGCCGCAGTGACCGGCCGCAGACCAATAGACCAGCACCGTCTCGTCCACCCTCTTGGTTGACCACTACACCTGGCTCCGGATCATTTGAAGTCCGCCCACGCAACCCAGCAATAACCCCGTCCAGTACTGAAAGCAGCATCGCGTCTTTCGTCACGGCCGATACATCATTTGAAGACAACATCTCACTAGAACAGGCAGCATCTACGGCGGCAGCACACGCACCTGCCGTTTCCTCTCCTCTTCGAGAATCATACCGCGCTGCGTCACCTGCACGACCGTCCCCAGCCCCTTCTGCACAGCCCTCTGCTACACAAAGTGGCACCACTGTGGGAGGAGTCAACGCGAATGATGTTGTGTCCCGTTTACAGTCCCTGTCTGGATTGTTGACTAGCATGGCCGCTTCTCCGCACGCCTCGGACGCTGTTAGGGACTCTGCTCTACGCATGATCACGTCTGGTCACGAACTAATGCGCGCGATCGATGCTGAGCGGCAACCCAATCCCACTCGCAATGCACCGTCGAGCTCCTCGGGCGCGGCAGATGATGCTAGTAGTAGCGCAGGCACGTACACGGCAGGATACGTCTGTTTCTGATACTGACAGTATAACCAAATTTTAGGTTCCTTATCTTCTGATAGAGCTACTACGGGAAGAGTTCGGCCGTACACCCCTGGCAATTCTGTCTCTGCTTCTTTGGGTTATGCCCCTGACAGACGTAAGTCTCATCTCCTCGATAAGTATCAGTCTTCATGATCGTCTTGCATGCCGTACAGATCCAGGTACGGGAGCTCGTCTGCAGGCATTGCGAAGTAGTTTGGCCGCCTCCGCTAGAGCCTCTACTCCTAACCGGCAAAGGCCCTCCGCGAGGCATGTGCAAGTAATGGATTTATCAGATCGCACTCGCGCGGAAGCTTTCGAGCCACTTGGAACTTCAAGTGCATCTGGCCTGGCGCCTGCCCGAAATGTTCAAAGCACTCGCAACGAGAGTCCAATCAATGAGAGGAGTCTCCGCGCTTCCGAATACCTTACTCAGGCAGAACCCGACCGTACACGTCGGACTGAGCATATCGCCGACAGATGGTCGCAGGCCCGTCAACGTAGGAGGGAGCTGCAAGATGCTCTTTTGGCCGAGGAACCCAGACTACAATCTCTGCGACGGTCGATTGGAAGTACGCCATCTTTTTGATAAAGTATCTTATGTGTATTACTACTCATACACCTGAAATTCTAGGGAACTCACCTGTGCCAAGTCTTTACGCCATGGATAGGGATCCTGATTCTTCGAGGATGGACGTCGACAGCGAAGACGAGGTTGAAGTATTATTCAATTCCGGAGCGTTCGAAGGTCAAGAAGCGATGGACGTGGACCGGGATCAGAGTTTAGTCGTTCCTCCTTCTCGCGCATCGGTGCCAACGCCAACGCCTATACCCGGTAGCAGCCTAAACAACACAGCTTCCCGTACTGTCCTCCGCCCTCCTACCGCTCAGTCACAGTCAAGAGTGGTTTTGGGTGGTAATCACAACCCGTCCAATCCGCGTCCGCGTCCTCCGTCTACTGCAACCGCTCCCCACCAAGTTATTGACCTCAGCGCGTACCATGACGGCCCGTTCCGTAGTGCTCTTGCTCGTGCTGTTGAGGCCAGTAGGCAGAACGAACAGATCAGGCAGCGGAACCAGGTCGCTCATACCAGCCAAGGCCAAGGAAGAGCTACATCTACCCGAGTTGAACGTGCTGAGCCCAGCGGTACGAGCAACACCAGTACGAGCAACACCAGTACCATAAACGTACCCCGCAACCGCGTGAGGTTTGTCAGCCTCGCGGACAGTGCTACTGCTGCTCAAGAGTCGCAACCCACGCCGTCACCGTCGGCACCTCCAAGGCACTCCCGACGCTTTGAGTCATGGATGGCTGGGGCTGGCGATGAGTATACAAGGCTTGATAGTATGCTGAACAATAGTACATCCGGTCGGGACAGTACAGGGCGATTGCCTGCCTCTAGACAGGAGTTGTTGCAGCGACTAACATCCGATAGCGAGGCGAGGCGTAATTATAGGTCGACGATGCGTGCTCTCCATCAAGGAGTCGGGGCGGGCACGGGTGGGAGAAGACATGTTCCTGAGTATTGGGACTTGTTGAGGTTAACAGACGTAAGGACTTCAGAACTTTTGCCAGTCACCTCTATGGAGCAGTGTTACTCACCAGCCTTCATTCAACCCGTTTAGGAGCCTCTTCTCGATGCACTCCATAGAGCGAGGCACAATCATCGTGGGGTGCCTCAATCTACAATTGAGTCTCTGGAGACGGGTACATATGGCGAGTGGGCTAATGCTGATACGGAGGAGCAGTGCCCTATTTGTTTTGAAGATGTAAGTGATGCTCACATGATGCGAGGACTTACTCAGATCTTGGTTCTTCTCTCTGCAGTATCAGCCATCGGATGCAGTCCTTCGTCTTCCCAAATGTAAACATTGGTTCCACAAACCCTGCATCGAGGTTCGTGCTTCACCCCTTCGGAGTCAGCTTACTAACCTAATATATAATTTCATTTTGCAGGAATGGTTCAAATCTGCTGCGACCTGTCCAATCTGCCGCGATCGCGTCGGCGAGTCAGGACAACCCGCGCGCCACCGACCTGCGCGAGTAACTCCATTAGGTCCGTCTCTGTCTAGGATTCCTCCTGGACACCCGATGAGTGTTGCGGTGCCGGTATTTCAACGAAATGAGTCGCCCGTCAGGTCCTTTGCACAACCAAGCGCTGTCTCGCATTCTGCCACTGCTTGGCGCCGACTTCCCAGGGAGGGCATGAGCGGTGGCCCTTTGTTCGGGATAAACTTGCGTCGGGAGGGAACTACAGACAATGCGAATGCGAATGCGAATACTGCGAGAAACAATTCAGCAGCAGGCCCTGGTCCCAGCGCTAGCACTACCACTGCGAATGCGACTGCGGCTGGCAACGACAACGAGCAACGACAACAGACACCGACAACTCCAGCAGGCAGCAGCAGTGCCAGGCGTGCTCAAGGATCAGGAGCAGGGTCGGTCCCTTTCCCTAATATATGGGAAGACGACGATGTGTTCGACGACGAATATTGGAGAGATCTCTAGCCGATGTATGAAGGGATATTAGCACTATATTTCTTGCTTTCTCTGCGTGCCAGTGGCAGGTTAAGTATTACGAGCAAGGATGGGGTCTTGTTCACACAGGCGAAGTCTGCTGAGCTGCTTGTGTATTCTGCAGAATAGTGCACAATTACAAGATCTGCCGTAAGGTTACTGTACTCTAGCCTCTATAGTGGGGCCCTAGACTCGAGCTTGCGTTTCACATAAGTGCATAAACCTTCAGTAAGTATGATGAGGAGACGGTTATGCGACCAACGACTTTTCTCGATGGCCTTTTAGTGAACTTCGATGGTTGACACGTTCACCAAGCTTGCTCTGGGCTCAAGCCTACACTGGTCGGTTTCAAAGTACGTCTCGCTATTATAGTGTTCACCCAGATATGAATAGCCGAATAACACTATATGTTCCACGTCCAACGCATGTGGTTGTATCGTCGCTGTGTCCGATTGTGTTCGAGTGAGCTTCCGAATCAAATCATCTTTTGTCGACAATATGGCCCCCTCTCGTCCGAGATAGTGACTAACAATTCGACTTTATTCACAAACTACTCGTCGCAATACTCAATGAGATCACCAAAAAGTAAACTCACCGCTTATCGTACCCACTTACAACACACCATGCGCCCGACATAACGTTCAATCTATCATAAATACTTGTAGCAATAAAAATACATATTCCAGACTTTGTCACGAAGCAGTTGGCGTCGTATAACACATATGAGACAAGAGTGCAAGGCAAACCCGCACTTCAGCGCAGCTCAATGGAAGAGCTGGAATCCGCCCACGTCCAAGGAAAGGATGGTGGGTAGTCGACGACCAGACGAGTCGTCATTGCGCACAGACCAGATTGGCGGCCTGGAGGAACGAGAATAGAGTGTGGACCAGTCGAAAGCAGAGCACAGATGGTGGAAGATGGGCCGGCCATCGAGCGCAAGAATGCGTGCCGGGTGGAACGACGACGCAACCGAGCGGTTTCAAAGCGATGGAGTGGAGGAAACTACAGCAACATCGGATAAGTAAGAATAAGAGTCGGAGGTACGAAGGAATAACTCACCAAGTACGGTAGGATGCAATATAGTCATGACACAGAAGAGTGCCAATGTTCGCGCAGCTCGGTCGTGGAGCTGGAATCCGCCCACGTCCCAGGTAGAGATGGTGGGTAGTCGGCAACCGAGGGGCCGCCATTGAACACAGACCAATTGAAGGTCTGGAAGAGACCGCCTACGCACACGGAGAATAGCGAGAGCAAATAGGTGGCAGAGAAGAGAATCCCAGAATTGCGGGCCAGCATGTGAGGCACCGCAGAGATAACGGGAGACCGAGGGTCCTGGGGAGGACCCGACGAAAGGAAACCAGAGCACGGCGAGAGAGCCATACTTCAACGCAGCCCAACGAAGAGCTGGAATCCGCCCACGTCCTAGATAGAGGATAGTGGGTAGTCGACGACCAGAGAGTCGCCATTAAGCGCAGACTAGATGGAAGTCCGGGAAGACCAACGCGAGTGAGGATTGGCAAGAGTCGAGAGGCGACCACTGAGAAAGAATGGTGCCGAGATTGTGATCCAGCTGTCGTCAGAGTGCCAGGTTAGCGAAGGCAAGACAGAGATAGGTGTACCCGAAGAAACGAAGCCGTGCGAGCGAAGATCGTGCTCGAGAATGGGCACACGTATGTTCATATATGTCCGTCGTCTAGAAAGCAGTGAATTAGGCAGCTGAAAAGACGAAGAGATGTGAAGCAAGCTCACCCCGGAGACAGACATGCAAATGTGTCATGCGAGAGAAGGGGAACGTCGTCAGTATCAGAACAAGCCGACGACGCAGGCGTGATCAAGAGGCAGAGTCACGATGATTGTGGTCTACAAGAATCAGTCAGCTAAAAACGAGCCAAAAGTACAAAGAGGAGACTCACCTATGACCAGATTGATGATGAACGGCGGTTTCCCCCCTGATAGGTCTCCCTGCCAAGCCGCGTCCGGCTTCGCAAGGAGACCAAATCTGCCTCTGTGGAATTCCTGCTCCACCGCGTCCGGCTTCACAGAAATTCCACAACGTCCCCAGGAAGAACCCGCTTGACCGCGTCCGGCCGCACAGGAACTCCAGAGAACTAAGGCGAGGGGGTTAGGAAGGTGTTGTGAGAAGGAGAAGATAAGCTCGAAGCGCGCTGAAGGACGATAGCGTGCGTCGTGCTTGGGGTGGCCATATTGATAGCCATGGAATGCCGAGAGAAGATACTACTTTCATGCGCCGGGGGATCTTGCCTGCTGTTAGACGAAGAGCCCCCGACGGGAATGTAGATTGAGATACGCTGCAAACTTCGAGGCCAAAAAGAAACGCTAGATATGTCGCCGGGGGATCGTCCTCTATTATGGCGAAAGTCGAGATGTTGCCGAGCCGTCCGAGTATGTGGTATGAAGCCGAATATAAGAGTCGCGTCCAAAGATAAGCGAGCCCAATGCCGAGTCAAGTAGAAACCGTAGTATACGCTAGATATGTCGCCGAGGGATCGTCCTCTATATGGCGAAGGTCGAGATGTTGCCGAGCCGTCCGAGTATGCTGTATGCAGCCGAATATAAGAGTCGCGTCCAAGGATAAGCGACAGTAAAGTATGAGAGGAGAAGCCCAGCGAGAAGACCCAAGTCAAGTGAGATACAGTAGCCGCGAGTCGTTGCCAAGAAGATCCAAGAAGAATAGTCCAAAATGTTGTCCGTGTATACCGAGTCGTCGATGCTGTTCCTAAATCTTGCTTTGGCGGTGACCATGGTCCGCAATGTAGATAGATAGTAGCCGTAGATGCCGAGACCAAATGCGCGAGTCGTTGTGATGTTGATGTCTTGATGTCTGATACATTATGAATAAGATACGGATGTGCCGAGTCGTATGCAAGTGTTGATTGTTCGTAGCCGTTGGAATAATTGATTTGCTGTATACCACCGGGGGCTAAAACAAGAAGACAGTTAGTTTAACTATGATCAAATAGATTCTCAATACGTACGTTGAGCCGGCAGTAGAGGATATGAATGACCATCGTCCTCTATAGAGGGATGAGTGCAGCGAAGAACCCATGAGCTGGCAGGCAGGCCGACAGTGCCTTGGGCTCCACAGCCGACGTGTGAGGAGCATTGATGATCACTGTCTTCACCGTCGTCGGCGTGTCCTACGAGCTATGAGTACCAAAGATAGATAGCTTGTCACACGGCCATGCTTACCTTGACCGATGACTTCCCACCCGTGAGCCACTTTGTGAGCTCCCTACGACTGAGCACCTTGTTCTTCTTCTTCACCTTCGTCTCCGACTCCGGATTGTCGAGCAGCTTGTCCTGAAGTCGACCTTCACGATCGTACGGAATTGAACGACTCCGCTGAAGGGACTTGTCTGCTGACCGTCCAACCTTCACAGCGTCTTTGACCTTTCGAACAGCCTTGGCCACCTTCTGCTTGAACGATCGTCGGGACATCGTTTGAGGAACTACCGCCATCACCGCATCGACAGGTGCAGGGATGGAGACGCTGTCGGCCGGTGTGCGCACACCGGCCGGAGGACTGCAGCGACTCACATCGTTGTCGACAGTCGGTTCGGGCATGCTGAGGTCGTCCCTACTCGGAACGTCGAGGAAGACGTCGGGTATGCGTTGGCGTGGAGAACGACGAGACCATGTCGAAGAAAGGCCGGGAGGGAAGAATGCCGAACTTGATGACGGGAAGGGTGACACCGTCTTAACGTCCGTGTTGTGCTTGTCGAGAACAGGTGATGCGTACATCTCGACGTCGTAGTCGTCAAAGTCGACCTCCTAGACCCAGCGATGAGCAAGTAGTCGACAGCGACGGAGTGAGAAGCAACGTACCATGGGATCAGTGAGGTCGAGGACCATTGGGCCAGCCCCGTGTTGGAAGGAGAGGTCGTCGAAGCAGGAGGCCAAGTCGAAGTCAAGCGCCGATGTTGACTTTGGCTCGACGTCGACGTAGGCCTCCTCGGGGAACTTCTCGACGTCGGCCATCTCGACGACGGGACAGAGATTAACCTCCCGATACTTGAAGGGGGAAAGCCGTGGTGGTGATGGGTGCTTGTTACCAGAACCCTTGTTGAACTTGAGGAAGAACCTCGAGACATGGTTCTTCATGATGATGGGTCCTGGGACCGTCGACGCCCTGAGGCTTTGCGTTGCATTGCCGCTGCTCTTCTTGGAGAGGTTGAGACGAGTCATTGTTGATAGAGGATGGTTGTGTTGAAGAGTGCTAGTAGTAATGTGTGCGGTGCAAAGTCTGGGAGGAGGCGAAGGTGGTGGTTGACGGTAAAGAAAAGAAAGTCGAGACGAACCTGGTTCGAGTTATTTGAGGGGGCTCGCCATGTTGGGCTGACATGGCTGACCATCCAAACTCCGACAGGTCTTCTCGCAAGTTGTCGCGCGCGATCGAGGTCTGTTTACCTTATTTGGGGGGACAATCTCCTTTTTCGGACTCACCTTTCGAATTTGCACACGATGGGACGCCGTCCTCGAAATGGTCGACTAGGTAGAATGTATTTTCGGTACACCTACAATAATTAAATCTGCGAGAAGTCTCTGAGCAGTAGATGCAAGATGGTACTTTTGTCGGCTTGTCTTCCCCTTACGCAATGGGAATACCAGCGTACTCGTCGTATCCAAGAGCAAGGTTGAGGTTCTGAGAGTGATTATCGCGTCAGCAGAGTTGCCTCGAAAATTCCAGACATTCCTCACCTGCAAGCACTGGGTAGCAGCACCCTTCAGCAGATTATCCAAGCCACCCTATCGAGACACGACCATTGTCAAATGGGTCAGATGAAACTTGAACGAATCACACTTACCACCACAACCGCACGATCTCCCTCACTGTGAACCTGGAACCCACCGACAGTCCATCCATGCTTACCCTCCACATCCGGCAACGTCGGCACCTCCTTCTTAATCGTGACCAACCTCTCCCCCTCATACCGACCCTCATACAATTCTCTCACCTCCCTCGCCGTCACACTCTGATCCAAAGGCATAGACAACACCGAGATGATCCCACTGAACCAGGGCGCCACCGTAGGCACGAACGCCACCTTCACCGGCGATGACGCAGACGCAAGCAGTCGCGAGAGGTGTCGGCCAGCTTCACGTTCGTGAATGTGGTCAGTGAGCGCGTACGGCCGGATCCCGCCTGACAGGCTCTCCGGTGTCACTTTGGCTGTTGTGGTCGGACGGCCATCGGCGGCGGGAGGACCTGCGACGGTACCAGCGCCGCTGTATCCCGACACGCCAAAGATAGTCGGCCAGGCTTGACGGTTGACGTACTTGAGGAGGGGCGCGACGAGCAGTTGGGTCGATGTGGCGTAGCATCCAGGGTTCGAGATACGTTTGGACGCGCGGATAGCGTCGCGGCCGTACAATTCTTGATCAGGCGAGGGTATAGAGAGAACACAAAAAAGGGAATGAATTCCAGTTTAGATTTGTTGAATTTACATGGCAAACGAATCAAGTAGAAGCCTCACCCGGAAGCCCATACGTCCACCCGTCCTCGAACCTATAGTCCGCACTCAAGTCGACGATGACACTCTTCTCCCCGCTCGACCTCGCGCTGGCGCCCTTGTCGATCGCGTCTACAAACGGCTTGCAGACGCCGTTGGGGAGAGCCATGACCCACGCATCGACTTCACCGTCCTTCTCCATCCGCTCGACGTCTTCGACGGACAAGTTTGAATACTTCAGAGGCGCCTTGGTGTACTCTTCCAGAGAGTATCCTTCCAGTTGCCGAGACGATACGTGGGTGAGCTCGATGTGCGGGTGCTGTGAGAGCAGGGAAGTGAGAGTCTGTCCCGTGAACCCACGCGCACCGATGAGGGCAAGACGTTTGGGCTGGGTCGAAGCAGCGGTGGCGTATCCTCGGGAAGATCCTGGGACAGTCCTCCGGGCGAACGTCGAGAACGCACGAGCTCCAGCAGGTGCTCCCGCCCGAGGAGCCGCAGAGGGTCCTACAGGCAAGTACGACCTGTCGATTCTGCCCTTCTCCTCAAAGCTCTTCACGATAGTCTCCACCTCCTTGACGTCCTGCACACCATACCAGAACAAACTCTTGCCAGACCTCGTGAAGCTCCCGTCTGCGCGTTCAAAGTGCCACGCCCGGTTCTCGTCGTCCGCACGCGCAGTCCAGAACAGCTTGCGATGATCCTTCTTGATAGCATTGAACACGTTGTCGACCGTGCCGTTCAAGATCCCGCTTCTGGACGCAAGCAGCTTCGTCATGACCGGGATCTCGCCTTCGGGCTCAGTCACAATGGCGACAACCTCCATCGGCTCGTCGCCGTAGATGGTGTATGGGAACTTTTTCAGCTCGTTGAGCACGCCGGTGACGCTCTGGTCCCCGCTCAGCACGTCGGCGTCGCGATCGTGGATGACCTGGCGGATACGGTCGGGACCGACGGCCTCGAGAGATTTGTTCTGGAATAGCTTGTAACCACGACGGATGAGCGTGCCTGCACCAGAATCCGTGAAGAGCTCGCGTTGGAGGGAGTCGGCGGAGATGACGGCGACGGAAGAGGAGCGGGGGAGGTGGTCCAGGAGTTCTTTGAATTCGCGCAGTTTGAGTTTCGTGCCGTACTTGACCCACGGCTGCCTCATGAGCTCGTCGTATTCCTGGAAAATAACACTGATTCCATGATCGTCGCTCCGCAAGGTTCGCACCACTCACCTCGTCCAGGTTGATGGTGTCAAGTTTCTCCCCAGTGACACCGTGGAAGAGACCACCCTTCTCGTTCAAGAACACAATCTTGAGTGGCTCGAGCTCCTTTGCCAGTTCACCCGCGGCAATGTCGGCATTGACATTCAGGATCTGCCCCGACTCGGATTCAGCCAAGCTAGTGAGAATAGGGAGTGCGCCTGCACGGATTGCGGCTTCAAGGGGGCGCTTGTCGACCTTTGTGATCTTTCCGACGAGGCCGTACGTGTCCTTGTCGAGGTAGTCAGCAGTAAAGACTCCTGAGGTGATCGGACGTGCGCGCGTGCCCAATTTCTCGAGGGCGTTGACGAGCCGGAGGTTCTCCTCGAGGAAGACTCTGCGAGCAATACCGAGAGTCTTGGCATCTGTGGCGAGACGTATTTCGTATTGTGCATAGAGAGAAATAGAAATAGATAAGCGCACCAGTGACACGAATCCCGTCCTTGTAGTCAGGAACGACTCCTTCGCTCTCAATAATCCCGTTCAGCTGGGGACCAGCGCCGTGCAAAACGACCGGATAGAGCCCAACACGGTAGAGGAAGCTGAGACTGTGGGCGAGCTCGTCGACCTGATCGAGGACTGCGCCACCAATCTTGATGACTGCAAATTTCGCGGGGTTGGAGGAGTCAGAGGAGGAGGAAAAGATACGGAGATAGCGCTCGACTTCGCGCTTTGTGCCGATAGAGTAGAGTAAACGGGTGATAGTGTCCTACGCAGTCATGTTAGCGAGTAATTTAGTGAATTTGAACAGTACGTATGCATACTCTGTCGGTTTGTGCGATGGACTGTATGCCCCGCTGAAGGACAGGCTGAGTGCGCCTGACGGCGCGTACAGCAGCTTGACGCTGCCCGGCGACGACGAGGGCGCGTTGGGGCCCGCGAGCAGCTGCTTTGGCAACGCGTGCGGCGGCGAGCATCCTTGTCTGTGAGATGGGGGTTGAGTGGAAAGGAGGAAGGAGAGGAGGAGGTGACTCACTGGTGTACTCGGAAGTGGGGAAACAAGCCTGTCCTCGGCGCTTTTCACATCTCATTTACCAGGGCGCTTCGTTCCGACTTCAGGCCTTCGCCTCTCGCACAAGTCGCGCTCTCTCCGAAGTTGGCCTCGACAGGCAGGCGTGGGTTCATTAATATCTGCAGAATATACTGCCAAATTCATTCGAATTATCGAAGAGGACCGAGACTGGCACGCGAGCTGGTACCGCTCTGAACACAATCGTGGGAACCTGGCGCCGGATTTGGTAAAGATATCTGGCCAGGGCATCTCTCGTTTCCTACTCCCATCTCCCTGTATAGCACCCTCAAGCCAAACACCACCTCAAGAGTCTCTGTCATGTCCTTACCAAAGGTATGTGTTCTTCAAAAATGAAGCCAATCTCGCCACAGCTGATCTCGTCTCGATCGCAGCGAATCATCAAGGTGCGTTACTCCTAGTTATCGTCTGTGGTCAGTCAACCTCTCAACCGTCTACGCGACTTCCGCTCGCTGTACGTGCGCACAGGAGACAGAACGACTCGTCGCGGACCCCGCGCCAGGTATCTCTGCCGCCCCTCACGAAGACAACCTTCGGTACTTTGACGTCTCCATCCAAGGACCCGATGGCAGTCCCTTCCAGAGTGCGTCTCCCACCTGATGTTGCATATCTTTCCGCTCACCAAACACTACGTACACCATTTTAGATGGAATATTCCGTCTAGAACTCTTCTTGCCAGAAGAGTACCCCATGGCACCGCCAAAGGTGCGATTCCTGACCAAGATCTACCACCCTAATATCGGTACGGCAATCCACCTCCGTTCTTATCCTCGTCCTCGCCCTCATTCCCCGTATCCACAACACATCTAATCACTGTTCTTTCGGCACACACAGACAAACTCGGTCGTATCTGTCTAGACATCCTCAAAGGCACGTACCTCCGCTCCTACTTTCCGTATACATACGATCGAAGCTAACCTCACCATCCTCATCTCATTTCATTTCGCTACATCGCACCGCACCAGACAAATGGTCCCCGGCCCTCCAAATCCGCACCGTCCTCCTCTCCATACAAGCCCTCCTGAGCGCGCCCAACCCAGACGACCCCCTCGCGACCGACGTCGCGAAGCATTACAAGGAGAACGAGCAGGACGCACAGCGCGTGAGCCGAGAGTGGACGGAGAAGTACGCGTCCGGTTGATTTCCGTTCATGACCATTCCCTTGAGATTCAGGGTGGATCGTGGTGAGGGTTGTATTAGACGCGAGGGAGGGGCGTGTATGAACATTGCATGATGGATGAAGGAGCAGGGGAGTGAAGAAGAGAAGAGGCGTGCTCATAAGCTAAGCTAATCACCGAACACCCGCGGGCATGTAAGTTGTACACCACCAATCACATCGAGGTCCCTTTATGTCTGTATGTTATTCGCCTCAGATGTGTCTCCCCCTTCATCAGGAAAAACGGTTTGGCGCCGGAGCAGGGCCATCAATTCGTAGCCCCCGTACCTTCCGCTGCTTCTACGGAGCTCCAGGAGCGGTCTGTAGCTGGCTATTCCTTCTTCGTAGACCCAGGGATATCTTGGAGATATTGCTTAGGCTTCTCTGTGCTTGGAAAATGGCTAGCATGCACGTGCATTGAGTAACGCTGCGGGACGACTTTACCATACTCACACATAATTTATTAAGGTTCACGAGCTCCGGGTTGTCTGAACTATTGTGCTAGTCATCATTTGTGAGCACTTGTTAATAAGTAACGAAAGCGCGCCTGAGACCTTGAACTTCACCCAGGCATTGACTGCATACATATTTCCCGCCACCTAGTAAAATCCTCGTGTCGCGTAGGATTTGCGTCGTTGAACGGGGGGCACTCTGTGCGTACTTCTGTACGTACTTCTGCCACGACTAAGGCCTAACTATTTACTAAGTTAGTTTAGCGCCGCTCACGTGCTAGTGCTTCACTTTGTTGATATTTCCCACGGAGTGTTGCAACTTCAACTTCGGCGCTCGCTACTCGCGGTTACTTGCCACTTCCCCTTTCCCTTCATCTCACTCTAAGGCCTCGCGCGTGCCTTTGCAGGTTGGAATCTTCGCTATCACGACGTAAGGGCTTGGAGCCCTATTGTCAAGCTCTCATTGGGCTGGGCGTGTCTCAAGATGGAGATGTGGGGTAGTGGGATGTCAAACCCGGTGAGCTTTTGACTCATACGTGTCGCCATCGACTTGTCGATTTACTAATTTTATAGAATAGTGTCTACACTGCACGAACAGATCATTGCGACGCGACGGCAGCAAGATCAGTACGGTCCTCCTCTTGCGGTAAGTATGTCCGTCGCCTGGCAGTCAGTCATCGCACTCATTCCCGCAACGCACACCCACCACATGCAAGAACTCGACTCGCGGCAAGCATAATCCCACCGCTAATGAGTAAATTGACAAGCAATTGGTCATCTGTCACAGGGCATAGAGGTAAGTCGTCCGGGAGGAGTCCAGTGATGGATGGATATGCATACGTGACTGTGCTCAGGCTTGGTAAGTCTCGTTTGGATATCGATTATAATACCTTTCTAACCACATCTCCGTAATAGGCGAACTCCTATCATAGACTTACATATGCTACTCCGATATCTGGAGAAGCTGCTGTTTCTGTGCGGGCGACACTCGCTACGGCATCTCAGGGTCCTGTCGTGCCTGTGTTTGTATATGCCTCAGTGTCTGTCTCGGAGTCCGTTAAAGTCGTAGTAGAACTGTTTGTATATAGTAGCCTCTACCTAATAAATGGTTTTCGTTGTCTATATACCTGAACTTGAGTGGGATATGACCTGCTCCAAGAGATTTGGCAGTAACTCTCATGTACTAGTGGTACTACTCTATGCTACGAGGCGTTGGCACGCTGCTACGACGTGCTCCTGAGAACATAGAGGGCGCTCCCGGCCGCTCCATTTCTGGGGTTTGTCTACCGCTCTCCCAGTTCTCCTGAGCGCCCGGATCTGTGAGGAGACTCTGCCGTTTTTCCTGATGTTCCACCGACCTCTGGGAACTTGCTTACTTACTTACATCCGTCAGGAATGTGCATGTGTGGTAAGTTTGTACGTGTACGATCATGGCTCTCCTGGAGTATCAGTATCTGCCATTCCATGCACGTCTTGGACGCGTCAACTTCAAAGGCCCTAGGGCGCGATGACCTCCTCGACAAGGGGCCATGATGCATCGTCTGTGCGTTGACAAGTGGTCTTGATACGTACCTCATGTCAGTGACACTGAGTTGAAGACATGTATCTGAGAAATGATACACTCAGAATGGTTACTTTAAACCAGCACATAACGTGTCGTGTTTTCGACAATTGCAATCCATGTTCGAGGTCCGAAAAGGTTACCCGCCAGATAGACATACAGTAGTATGATGTCCGTCGTGGGACCGGGAGTGGGTAGTAAGCATCAGCGGGGTGCGTAAGTATTTGAAGTTGCAAACCCCTGTGGCGGGGGACCTTTGACCTCTCCTCAGTCCCTTGCGTATCTCTTTCACTACCACCACCAGAGGCTTTAGCACCCTGCTCCCGCCGACGACATCTTGTAGCCTATACACAGATGAAAAGCGAGGCCGAAACAAACAGATCTAGAGTACTTGTGGCGAGTGTGACGTTGGATTCAAACCTGGCTATCGAAATCATCTGCCGTTGGCACGAGCCGTGCATCCGATGAGTGACGAGTCGAGGACGACGAGGACAGCGGACGAGGATATGTGGAGAGAAAGGCCGAATATCCGAGTGCACTCGATGCACACCATCTGTCCACCACCTTGCGTATCCTGGTGTTGAAGATTTCTTGAAGACTGTCCCAAATAACTGCAAATGCGACTTGGTTGTTCGTCGTCGAATGAGCAGATGGACTGACACGAGCAGAGGAGGAGAGGGAGTCTGATTTGTCGGACTTAGTCGGCCCAGCAGCAATAATTGCAGGCGTGTGTGTGATTACATACGTCCCTCGTCCATCGCCGTCCACGATGCCCTCCTCGCCCTCGAACCACCACGAACCACGTTCTCCTCGTCGCCACCGACGCCCTGTTCGTCGTCATCCCGACGTCGTGCCATGTCTAATCAGCATGGGCAGTCTCGCACACGCTCACCCACGATCACCCCAACCGCGGTGTCCTATCTCTCCCAACTTCCCCTCGAGCTGCTCGACGCCATTCTCTCCTTCGTCCACGCCGAGGACCATCGTCGTCTCTCGCAGACATCGCTTCCCACACGCCGTACGATACCTCTAGACCTCCCAAACTGCCGACTGGTATCGAGACGATGGAGTTCGATCGCGACACCTCGACTGTTCGCTCACGTTATCGTGCGCAAAGGTACTCGCTCGGGCAGACCCAGGAGTGCCAGCGGCGGCGGCGAGGCTCGTACGATTGCAAAGCACGGCAAGACCTTTGACGACTTTCTCGCCTTCCTCGTCGCCTCTCCCGGCGCCGCCTACCACATCAAGTCCCTCACATTGACAGTGTGGACACCCACAGACATTGAAACCTCTCTCAGCGCAAAGACACTCAAGGCGATCTTGCCGTACGTCCCAAGGCTGGAAGAGCTCTGTCTCGACAGCGTCAAGATCCTCCCAACCACGCTCGAGATGGACGCCGCCAAGCTGAAGAGCAAGAAGAAGAGCGTCGACAACCTCCGCCGTGCCCTCCGCACCTACTTTGCTCGTCAGCACACGTCCACCGCCACAAATACACGTTCCCCTCCAACCCCCGCCCCATACGCAAAGTCGCCCTCGTCACCCGGACACCGATCTCCCTTCCGTCTGTTGTTTCTCCACGTTCACCGCCCCCGCGCCCTCCGCCTCCCTCGCTCGACGATCTTCACTCTGCGCAAACTCACCCTCCACAAACTTCGTATCCGACAAGACCACCTTTCCCACCTCGCCTCCATCTTCGCGTCCTTCTCCGCCATCGACGTCCTCATCCTCGACTCCGTCACCGTCAACGACAGCCCGACCCCCATCTCCAGAACCCCCTCCTCCTCGTCAAGCCCCACCACGACGAACACTAAATCTGACGACCTATTCGACTACGTCCTTGCCACGACCCCACGCACGACTCATCTATCCATCAAAGAGCTGCACACACACGAGACATCGACGGCGGCGTTGGTCCCGCTGCTCGAGCGGACGGCGTCGTTCAGACGGTTCAGCAAGCTGGAGGCCAAGATCGACTTGTACCATGATGCGCCGAGGCTGAGTTGGTTGTTGGCGCAGAGAGCGGGTGGGGGTGTGAACGTGATGAGTGGGTTCCAGTCGATCGGAATGGGGAGCGTTAGTGGTGGCGGCGCAATGGGAGGAGGGGCATGGGCGATGAAGAATCTGACGGAGTTGACGTTGGATTTCAATGGCATTCCGTGGCGTAGGAGTGCACTGAGTGCGCTGGAACAACGTACGTCCTTTGATATCCTCTCCATGTGTGTGAGTACAACACAACGAGCAGCTGACACCCCTTTGCGCTCACGCAGGCAACGCAGCGAACCTGACTAAAGACCTCGCCCTGCACCTGCCCAACCTCCACCGGTTCAAGTTCATAGGTAACATGCCACCCACCCCCGACAGCCTCTCGACCCTCCCATCCCTTTCCTCTCTGCACTCTCTCGCCTTCTCTTCTTCTTCCTCATCCTCCCCTCACTCGTCGCCATCACACCTGACCTCCCTCGCAGCCTTCTACCTCCCCACATACACCCTCCCTCTGTCCTTCATCTCCTCGATGCCGCCCACCCTCGCGCACCTCACCCTCGACGTCGGCTTCGTGCCCGAGTTTATGTGGGAGGAGGTCACCGTGCGGACGAGGCGCTTGGGCCGGCTGAAGAGTCTTTGTGTCCTGCTGGAGAAGGAGCAGTATGCCGCGGAGGAGTTCGTGTCGGACCAGGGAGGGATGGGAGGGACGAGAGCGACGACGGAGAAGGGGAGGAGAGTGAGGTGGTTGACGAGGGAGTTGAGGGGGAGAGGCGTGTTGTACGTTGGGGTGTCGTCGTCGTCGTCGGGAGAGGTGGGAGTAGAAAGCGTAGGAGCTGGGGGAGGAGAGAGCGAGATGATTGATGGGGCGCCGAGTTGTCGACAGTTCGGGTGTGTGGTGGGGGAGGTGGGGGTGTCGAGGCGGAGGCATCTGCCGTTGTTCTTGCTTTGACCGGAGTGAGCGTGAGTGAGCATCAGGTCTGGGTGGAAAACTTCTGGTGAGACGGTCACAACTGAACAAGACATTAACGTTTGGAATGTCGGATGTATATAGTGGGAATGCATAAATCTAGAAATGGCTATCTCTCTGACCATGGCTTGAGAGAGTGGAACTTGTTAACGTTGATACTGGTGAGCACGACAGAAGACACGATTTCTCCGCGAGAACCAATAACTACGTACAGTACAATATACCAAAAACACAACATCCGAAAAACCTGGTCTTACTGTGGGATAGCAAAACCTCAAGTCATGCCAAAGTCCATCGAATCAAGAAAGAACCACCGACGCGACGCGCAAGTCAATCAGGACAGCAAGAGCGATCACGACCGTCTACTTACACCTCATCATACTGCCTCATCGTCTCCTCAACAACATCCATATCTATATCGAACGAGATCTCTCCGTAGCTCGAATCAGGATCCATACCCAGCGCATCCGGAACCGGGGACGGCGAGCGTGTCCTGACGCTCGCACAAGGAGGATCGCTCGCACGAGTATAAGTCCGAGGTGTAGACTCCATCGCGAGACCGTGTCGGTCTTTCGACGTGGAAGAACCAGTAGCAGTCGTAGGAGAAACGGACGCGTGCGGTCGTGCGAACGGCGGCTTGAAACCCCGTTGTTTGTTAGGTAGGGTCTGCGAGGACGAAAGTGACGTGGAAGAGGAGGAGGTGGCCGTGCGACGCATCCCGAGGGCAGGGGGTCGGTGGGACTGCGATTGGGACGAGGACGGCAGTTTCTGATTCTGGGAAGCTTTGCATTGGCTCGAGGAGACAGTGTGCTGAGGCGGTGGAAGGGGCGGTGGAGGGGGTGTACATGGTATGGGCGGATACTGGCCGTGAGAGACAACAGTCGGTTTAGAATCTTTGGAGGAATGAGGATGGCGGATTTGCGATTTAACGGGTTTGGGTTTGGGTTTGGGCGGGGGAGGCATGAGGTCCTGGGTCGTGAGCAACTTGCGAGTTTTCTTCGGCAAGTATTCTTCTGTGGGTGTGGCCGGTAGAGTGTCGTGAGGCAGCTCTATCCTTCGATAGTCTTCCAGAGTGGAGAACGAGTATGGATCTTCGGATGCACCACTATCCTGCTTCTGCAGAAATTTGGGTGGAGACAAACTCGGCACCCATTCCATGTCACGATCGGCCAGGCTATCCTTATCTTTATCCTTCACAGCACTCAATCTGGACCGAGACGCACTCTTCCCGCTGCTGTTCAGCATATCTTCGCTCATTCGCCTTGATAAAGGTTGTTTCTTCGCCGACACAATCTGCCGCGCCGAGCTTGTCCTCGTTATCGGACGGCTGGAGGAGCTTGCAGCCCGCTCCGCCAACGCCTGCTTACGCTTCTTCTCTGCATGATGCTGTTTGAGCTGGGCCTGGTCGTCGATGCTGGTGACCACGCTCTTAATGAGATTCGCTAGTTCGGGAACAGCTTCTTTCATCGAACTTGTAGGCTCTCGAGGCGCGTTGGATCGCCGTCCGCGCGTGAACCTGTCCACCTTGCGTCGGCCGGACATGCTACCAGTGGACGAAGACGAAGTGGACGACAAGCGGGTAGACGATGTAGATGTAGATGCGAGGCTCATGAAGCTGTCCTCTCTGAATACGTGGCTCGAAGTCGACGGCCGCGGTGCTGCGACGTGCAGGGCATAATTAGCGATCGTGAAAGAATGTTCGGTGTAGCGCACGCACCAGACTGGTCCACGAGCATGATCTCCCTACGAAGACTGTTCAAAGCTGAGCAGTTTGTCTCTGTCTGTTTCCACTGCACCACGCCTATGCGAGGAGCCAACTCGTGCATACTCCCAGAAGACAACCAGTCGAGGGTCGTCTGCGAGGGTGCAGGTGGCTGAAAGGCGTCGTACATCTCTACCTCCTCCATCGCTTCGTGTGCAGCACAGATATAGCGTTTTACTCTTGTAGAGTTAGCAGGTCTGTAACCAAGTATCTTCTGTAAGCAGCCGCAATTACCACAGTGACAGGGAGATAATGAACTCAATTGCTCACCGTCGTGGTCGCGCCGTCAGGAAAGTAAGTAACGGTCGACCCTGATTTGACCACGCGTATATGTTCCGCCACCGAGAAATTCAAGCTGTAAATACCAAAGATGTGTAAGGTTGAGAGTAAGTTCGGTGGATGGTGGACGCGACAAGCTTGAAAGTTGAAAGGCCGTACGTTCGAAGTTGTTACCCGAATCGGTCACATGACCGTCGTACTTATTGCAAGAGGGCCACATTCAAGTTATGAGTTTCGTTTGAAACTCGCGATTAATTCATATACACTGCTCCAGAGAACATAATAGTATTCGTATACGTAGCAAGTATTCTCTAGGCGTACTTCAAGTTTGCGGCCTCCTTGCAGCTGTAATCGTGCGTACATCCCAAACGATCGAAAACGATCACCCGACAGAGCACAGACAGTGAAAACGCAAGGCTGTGTGATTTCATGGTACTTATCATCGCACAGAAAGAAACGAGTAAACGCAATCTACAGAGTCTTTCACACATCCTGTACGAGTTCTTGACCTGTCGTCCTTTTGAACATGTGCGCATCATGTTCCTTCTTTATCTCTGCATCGTAGTTCACGTCCTCGTGCCAGCCGTGCGCAGCATCGAGGAGGATGTCAGCAGGATATCGCGCCTTGCCCTCCTTGTCGCACCAGTCAAAGTCGATCAACATAGCGCTGTCGGGCGTGACCAGCACGTTTGGCTCCTGAAGGTCTCCATGGATGAAATTTGCGTCGTGTAGACGTCGGATGGCTTGGCGAAGGGCTTTAATAGTTGCTATGTTCCCGGTAATTTCTTCCGAGTGTTCTTCTATGTAGTCCATGATGACGACATGCAGGTCACCAACCTCTGGCACCTGTTCACAGAACCACAACTTGGGAGCGAGCGATTCTTTCTCGAGAAGCTGGTGCGCCTGTTTGTTGTAAGTATATGCAAACTTGACGATCACAAGGGTAGACGAATCATTCTTGATGCGAGCCTTGAATAAAGCCTTTTGATGGAAATCGGGCTCCAGTCTGAATAAGTATTCTAACTCCATGTTCGCGCCTCCATGCGGAAATTTCTTGAAGTGAGGAGCCCAGGGAGGATGGATAACATCCAGATAGTCTATACGAGGTGTATACACCGGTAGTGATTGATAGAAGTTTTGGAGGCCGTCCAGACAATTACTCAGCGCGCGAGAGACGAGGGCGACTTGACGGACTGTAGTAGCGTAATCCGACCGCGAAGGGGCGCTGACGTTGGTGATGGAGCTGAGAAAAATCTTGACGAGAGGCTCGCAGATGAGTGCATCTGTGAACACTGCACCGGAGATCTGCAGACTTTCCCCAGAGAAACCTATCAGGACCATAGGGAGGCAGCACATCTCCCGCAGCTGTGCATACTGCAGGCAGTGTCAGCCATTGCGAGACGCAGAGAGAAAATGTTACATACTTCGTACCCACTACATACCGCCGCGTAGTGACATTCTGCCTGTCGGATAGGATCTGAACCGCCCGCTCCCAGGTCGTTCTCGATCTCTTCAATACAGTACACAACCTTTAACCTGTGAAGCGGCGCATACTCCCAGATGACAGATTGCGCTCCATCGGATGAATATGAGTGGCCATTTGCTGAGATTATCTCCCCGGAAAAGAGAAGACGGCCACCGAATGGTATAGTACTTAAAACACCTTGACGTTCTGACTTATTCGGGTAATGCGCGAGTGCAGCTTGTAAAGTCACATTGGCTTGCGCTAGTTCCTTAGGAGCGAATCGCACGTCATCCAGAGATTGACTGAGAACGCACCTTCATCCCGAGAACAAAGGGCTCCAGATATCTACGGGTGGCTGCTGGAGATGGCCAGGACGACGATTAAAGATTTTATCAGGGCGACCTGCTGTTTGAGTTGCTATAACCTCCGAAACCACGGCCCCAGAGGAGGGGTTCTTCCGCGTGGCTGCGCTTTTAATGATGGCGCCCCGCACTGCAGGACTATGAGCGACGTGCATATAGCAGCATACGTATAGCTGGCAAGAAATCTGCGCAAGCTCACCGCCAACTATGTTTATAGGCGCCTGTTGACCTTCAGCAATAGGACGCATGCTAGGTAACTTCCGTGCTAGTGTTGTTCAAGTAAGAAAACGAAGAACCGAGGAATGAGAACACTGCTCACAAGGTGTGGCGATTGAAACTAGAGCCACACAAAGCGTCGCGTTGTCCGAACCACCACAATACGATGCGATTGATCTCAATGGCAACATTCGACATTTGTTACTTTCGATATATTTCTTCACCCCGTTTAGAATACGGACGTCGAGGGCGTCAGCATCATCATCATCTTCTTCGAAGAGACTCGGTGGTAGCTGGAAAACGTGATTGTGTATGTGAGCTGATTGAAAGCACCACCTTAAAGCCCCTCACCTGGTGTGCTCTGACATACGATGAGTTGAATTGCTCTGGATGTTTTGCATGAATCGCTTCGACGAGGAGGTTTATGGCCTTGCTAGAGTCTACTTCGATGACCGCCAACGACCCTGGTGGCTCAGAAACAAGATAATAGTTGACGGTGGTGAGTGGCATAGTGGTGGTGGTGGTGGTGGTGGTGGTGGTAGCGAAGATGACCGCTAGCGTAGGTTTTCCTGCTCAGAGTAGTGTGTGGGGAGAGGAACATGCATATATGGTGTCGACTGCGACAAAAGAAAAGTAGGAAGCTTGACTGCAAACGCAGACGGACAAATACACCCATGGCATTAGACGAACAGAACACTACTATGCAACCAAACACGATCAGCGCAAATAAGAGAGACTTTGCGAATGCGAGTACATTATCCGCGTGAAATGGATATAATAACCCCTGACTATTACCACACCGCCTGCAATGAAACCTCGCCTAATAGTCGACCATGAATACAAACACTCTTGCAAGTTTAACACTCAGTCCTCTATGACGATGACGTCTCCGCGCGCCCGACTTGAGCCCGACGCCGTCCTCGTCCCTTCAGTCCGTCTTCGCGCACTTGCCCGAGTTGCGCTCTCCTCACCCACCAGGTCAATGTCGACTTCCTGATCCCCTCGTTTCCGTTTACCTGCTGTCGTAATGGTAGACTGTCTCGTCGTGCGTGTCGTGCTAGAACGAGCATGCGAACTGCGTTCGTCATCCGAGTCTGCGATTTCTATCACGGCTTCGGCGGAGGGGTTTCGTGAACCTGTGGAACTTGCGGTGGAGGCTGAGGGCGAGGACGTGCCGTTCTGCGCGGAAGGAGCAGCTGCGGGTGCGCGTGCCTTGCCTCTGGCCCGATTTGATGGTGCGGGTGTTGATGTCTTGGATCTGGTGGAGGCTTTGGCCGCGGAGAGCGCGGCGGGAGGAGGGGGCGGAGGTTTGGCGTATAGGCGAGTCCATTCGCGGGCGGTGCTATCGTGCTTTGTACGATTACGGAGGTATTCCGTTGCTATTGAGGGTACTGTGAGGATGAGGGATAGTTAGCTGGTGGATGGTGATGTGGTGATACGATTGCGGTAATTACCTAGAGGGTCCTCTGATAGTAAAGGGGTCAGCATGGTATAGATGAGGAAAGACGCAAAGAAGGAGAAGGGAAACGCACTTGGATTCGGATCGGTAAGGAGGGAAGAGAGTGAGAGAATAACTTTAAATAAGGATAATGCAGGGGACCAGTTATGCTTGAGGATGTCGATACAGATACCTCCGCGTTCGGAGATGTTCATATGGTATATACTGCAGACGCGAGATCAAAGTAAGAACGGGAGCTGTGATTCGCGCTAGCCATTTGAACATACCGTGTTCTGAATGTCATGTGAGGTGCAGAAAATCTACAAAACATAGATGTGGTCAGCGCGATGGCGGTGAAAGAACCCTCGTGAGGACACATACGGATAGTCGGCTGCGAGTATAATGTCGACATTGAAAAGGCCTCCCTCGTAGACGCTGCCCTCTGGGCCGGGCAATGTTGCAGTCCAATGGAATAGGTTGTCGCCAGAGGGGCCGAGCTTGATAGTGCCGAGGTCCTCCTTCTTGAGGTCAGCAATCTCGCGGTGTATGCGCTTCAGGGTCGTCTGTGGGCGCATATTTATTTTCTATAATATGTGAGGATTATGAAGAAGACTTACAGAGCTCGCTGGCGGCATGGGTGCACAGGTAGGACGGAAAATGAAGAAGGTGGTGGTATGAGGACAAGACGAGACAAGCTTGAAGGTGCCTCCGACACAGCTCGCGTGCGACGACCACGAGCATGCGTGGGAACTACAGCCCTTTATGGACGCTTACCTAATCATGACTCTCACTCACAGTGGCCAGTGGCCGCGGTTGACTCACCTTGCTCTGTTCTCTCACAACTCTACTCACAACGACGTGGACCAGAAGATGATAACTCGAATACCAGCATAATAACTCATCTTCTCTCTATATTTTCAAACGTATATCCTACACACAAAGCCTATACGTTTAAAAATATAGCTTACTCGGACTGCTTACTACGATCCATGTTTGGAGAAGATTATTTCGACGAGAGCCCCAGGGCGGCCTCTCCATGGGACCCGTTTCTGCCTCCTCCGCCTACCGAATCCTCCTCTTTAGAGACGCGCAAGAAGCAGCGCAATGGCATACCAAAGCTCGTTCCAGAGGTTGAAGAGGTGCGTAGCATCAGTGCAGCCTCCGGGTCCTTTGTTCTGATACATTTTCACAGGGGAACGTCGAGTACAAACTAAAGCTCACAGACATCTCACCCGCTCGTTTCGCTCGACTCGTTACTCAACTCAAGTGGCGTCTCCTCGAGGGCGGCGGCCAGGCTTACTACGAACTCGGAGTGGCTGATTCCGGCGCGCTCATCGGGCTTTCTCGTGCGGACCTCGAGCAGTCTCTGGAGACTCTGGAGATGATGGCGGGGGACATTGGCGCGTCGGTGATTGTGGTCAAGGAAATCGAAGTGCCACCCGCCATGGTTGCGCTCGCGGACAAAGTCAGTGCTTACATTGATCCGGAGACGGGGGCATGGTCGGAGAAGATGGTCAATAGGAAACGGAGGGCCTCGCCTCGTGATGTTGATAGTGACTCTGTCGCTGCGTTCAGCAGCACAGATACCGACACTACTGACTTCACGGACACAGACGAAGCACTCTCCTTGATAGCAACTCCCAACTTCCCACCACAGCTTGGCACCTTGATTCACCAGCCCGTTGCATATTCACACCGTTTTGCTGTATCCAATCCTGACCGCCCGACCGCGCAATCCTCCCCGTCTATAGTTCCCATAGATGACGGTCTGGCACTGTTCTCCATGGAGCCCGAGCCTCCTCTCGGTGACAACGACGATCTTGCTACAGAGGGCGCAACGCTTAATATTCTCGCGGACGACGTTCCCGAGTTGTCATTAGACATCGAAATCACTCCCGTTTATAAGCCGCGCCCGACACGGCGTCCTTCAGATACCAAAGCTGCCGGCGGAGAAGTCGGGCGGCCTGCTCGGCGGACGCAGAAGAACAAGGACAGACGACCTCCGCAGGCATGGCAGGGACAATGTTTGCAGCCTCCCATAGAACTTGATGTGGGTAGGGTTGCGCCTGTGCCGAACAAGCAAGAGGCGAAAGCTGCTCTGCGACGTCTGGCGCGGGATAGGCGGAGGGAGGAGAGACGCAAAGCCTTCCTGGTCCCTGGTCCTGTTATAGATGGCACTCAAGACTCAGCCTTGCAGAATGACGTACCTGCCTCTGTTTTGGGTGCACCTGATCAGCAGACAGTGGTGGCGGATTTGGAGACTTTGCACGCGGGAGTTCAGTCGGTGGATGTGGCAGTCGTCGCTGAGGATGTTCACGGTCCGATGGGCTCCTCCACTGCCCAAGTCGTAGAATCGAAAGAGCCTCGTTTGATTGTCGAGGCTCTGGTCGTGCGGAAGATGTCCCTCGAGGATGAATTCCTGGACTTTGGGAACCTCGGCGCGCTGTCTCTCTCGTAATGCTTGGCACGACCGAGTCGTCCTTTCTATTCTTTAATACTTTCTCTTATTGCCTGTACAACACTTTTCTTATATATCGTTTGTTACATCATGATAGACATCAAGAGGGAAAGATTGCGGCGAATCATCTCCAGGGAAACAGAGGCCAAGTGCCAAGGAGAGCGCCCACGATATATGTCAAGCGCCCAGTGCCTTGGTTGGGATTTGTTGTCGCACCCGCTTCTTTCTTTCCCTCCCCCACCATCCTCTCCACCTGCGAGCTCGCCGTTCTCGACGACTAGCAAGACCCTCCGCTGTATCTACATCGGTCTTCGACACTCTCACTTGCTTTCAAAGCACCCACACTCCTTCCACTTTCCCTCTTTCGTCAGAAGCCATGTTCGCGCCGGTCTTTGCTGCTCTCGTCGCAGTCCCCTTCTTCGCACAGTGTACGCGAGCCCTTCTCATCCAGCGGTTGGATAACTTGCTGACTCTTGCGTGTTTTAGCTGCTGCTGCTGCGTCTTGCGCACGCCAGTACACGGTCAAGGAGGGCGACTACTGTGACGCTATCTCCGCCGCACAGAATGTTTCCACGTAAGTTTCCCTTGGCTGTTTTACGCCCGTCGGGTCACTGACGACCCCCCCCCCCCCCCTTTCCCATCTGGCAGCTACCAACTCGCGACCGTGAACCCATCCATCGATGCCACCTGCTCGAACCTGCAGATCGGCCAAGTCCTCTGCCTCGGTAACGAAGGCGAGGACTGCAAGACCACCTTTGTCGTCCAATCCGGCGACTCTTGCGAGGGTATCCAATCTCGCCATGGTATCAACTCCACGGTGTTGTACCACAACAACCCCCAAATCAACAGCGACTGCACCAACATCTACATCGGCGAGGTTCGTTGATGTCCATGTGCTTCGTTTCTCATGCAGTGCGCTGACTCATCCTTGCCTCATAGGTCCTCTGCGCTGGTTCCGACTTTGCTGCACCCGCACCTGGTCCCACCATTCCGGCCACCTCGATCCCTCCCTCTGCGACGCCCGCGAACCCTTTGCCTTCCTCCGTCGCATCTTCCCCCGCCGTCACGTCGTCCTCCGCTGCCGCCGTAATTACGCCGGCCCCGACCTCGTCTTCCGCGTCTGCTGCCAAAGCCACCCCCACACAGTCTGATGACGGTGATGACGATGGCGACGACGACGACCTTCCCTGGTGCGAGGACGACGACGATGAGGACGACGAGAACAACTAGACGTCGTCAAGGAAGTTTACTGGGAAAGCACCCGTCGAGCCTGGAGTCAAAGAGCCATCACACCCCATCACACACACATATCCCACTGAAGCCTCATCGAAGTCTTGTTGCCCGTGTGCGGGAATCTGCCGGCCTTTTTCTCGTGCGCTCGTCATCATCATCATCGTCGCTCTTCAGAACGTGGTTGAACCATCTGGGATCCGCATCGTTTGTCCCCTCACACTCCCCCGTGATGCTCTTTCGCTCGACCCTGTGGTGCCCTGTCGTTCTTTCTTTCACATACATACCTCTTCCTCTCACTCTCACCTTCTCGGGATTCGGAAACTTTGTGTTGTCATTTTTTTCGTTCAGCGAATTGATTTGCATTTCTTGAATAACAAGCTTATACCCCTTCTTGCGCTGTGTCTTCCATCATCTGGTTTGGGTGTGAATTCAATGAGTTGCAGTAATCTGGTCGAATGAACGTCCAAACGTTGACATTGGGGTTTCCTCGTCAGGGATGATTTCCAGCAAGGCACATACATGCATGCATACCCACGAAGCTTCGATCTCAGCTGGTGGTGCCTGCTGCGGTGTGATAAGCGTTCATATACTCATAACACGGCAACGTGGCCACAGTTGTGCCTGGTGACCGGTAAGTAAACAGACGACGGCGTGCGATGTGTGTACGTGTGGACAGGCGGCAGAGGACATGCCAGTGGTTATAATCGTGTAGCAATGAGTATTATGTGGAGCTTGCTTGCTGGAGAGTGAGAACTCGTTCAGGCAGTCTGGCAGCGGGCTAATGAGTACTTGAACCGAGGTCATGTCGTGTCGCGTCGTGTCATCTCACTGAGCACAGTATATGTATATGTATATGTACACCAAAAACTCGTCTACTTTTCTTTCCTCTTTCTTCGTCCTCCAACCCCGCAGTTCCCTCAAGTACTTCTCACACCTACGCACCAGGCCCCCGCCCAACAACCCCCGTCCAGCTCCCCACAAGGTCCACCACGCAGTACCCATCCACGGGCACGTACTGCTTCGTGACGAGCTTGATGGCCTCTTGCGCGACGAGCCCGCCGAGGAAGGCGGACGTGTTCGGGAGGTCGGCTGTTGGTGTTCGGGCGCTGTAGCATTACGATCGAGTCAAAATTGGTCAGGTGGGTGCGTGAGGTGGTGTAGAGAGTGATGGTGAGAGTGAGAGTGAGAGTAAGCGAAAAAGAGAAAAAGAGAGAAAGTAAGAAGACGCACAGCTCGCCAATAGCGTTATCCACAGCCTCCTCCAGCTCCTCGTTGAGCGGACCCGGGGACGCGCTCTGCCCGACTATGGACTGGAACTCGGTGCGCAGGGATTCGGGGGTTATGCTTGTTGGGTCTGTGAGCGGGAGCGGTAGCGGGTGGTGGTTAGTTGGCTTGTATGGGTAGGGTAGGGGGTGGACGGGCATGGGGTGGGGTGGGGTGGGGATGGGGTAGGGTGGTGGAGGATAGGGTTGCGGTGGAATGGGATACGGCGTGGAAGGAGACGGGAGAGGCGCAGGGAGAGAGGGAGAGGCTGGGAGGGAGAAGACGGTACGCACCTTCACCCCGGCCAAGAAGGTTAAACAGCGCAGACAGCGCAACATGCGTAGCTACCTCTTTGTGGTACACTTCCAGTCCCGATTCTACACGTATCTACATCAGCACTTTTCACACACTAAGAGCTAAGAGATGGCAAATAGAAGAGGATAGAAGGAAGACAGAAAAAACACGCACGCAACTCCCCCCGCGCACCATCAAACGCGCCATACCTGCGTCCACAGATCCGCTTAAGATGATGCGCGTTCTTGACAAAGGCATCGACTAGTGCGTCGTCGAGGGTGAGGTGTGGGTAGGTTTGGGCGAGGATGGTCTTGAATAGGGTCTGGTTGTATGTGGGGCGTTAGTATTTTTATGTTTTTGTTTGGTATGGGTGGTGGTTGGGATGGGTGGAGAAGGGTGGATGGGATGGGATGGGATGGGTGGGGAGAAGGAGGGGGAAGGAAAAGAAAGAAAGAAAGCAAAACACACATTCTCAACCCCCGCCTGCTCCCTATAAACCCTCTGCATCCTCACATAGCTCTCCGTATCAGTCCTCATATCCGGCAACGTGCTGGTCAAAGGGAGGGCCCCTGGTCCGTCGGGGTGCTCTATAAACAACTTTAACGTATGGAGGAGGGCGTGGAATGCGTGGTTGGGGTTCGTGGTGGAGGAGGGAGAGGAGGAGGGGGAGGAGAGGGAGAGGAGGGACGCGATGTCGGAGGGTACCTGCGCATCGGGTTAGTTAGGGTTCAAGTTGATGCAGAGGGAAGACAGGAAAGAGGAGAAGGGGGGTGGAGGAAAAAGGGAAGGAAGGAGGGAAAGGGAGAAACGCACATCCTTCTCAGACCAAATCCTTACAGCCTGTCCCTCCGCCTCTTCAAAGTTCTCCTCGTCGGGCTTGCGGCGGCGCGCTATGACTTGGGCTTTGAAGGCTTTTTGTTCTGTGTATGATTTTGGGAGGGTGTTGGCGTGCTGTTTGAAGGGTTAATGTGGGTAGTTGGGAGTAATGAGAGGAGGGAGCATGTGTACCTCCTTGCGCCAAGCATCGGCCTCTTTGATGAGGATGATAGCGAACGGGATGTGTGCGTGCTCGGTAGGGTCGATCGCGTCGTAGTCGATGGAGTCTGCCCATGCCTGGAGAGCCGGGAAGGGTTTGGTGAGGCGCAGCGACGGGGCTGTCTCGCTGTGCGATTCGATCACTGTCGATAGACTGTCATTCGTGTTCATAGAGATGAAAGTAGAGGATGCATACCGCAGTGCTCGTGCACCTGGATGTAGAAATCCGCGAGGAACCCAGCGGAGCGCACGACAATGAGCGGCGGGTTCGTAGGTTCCTCCCAGAGCAGCGACGCCAGCTTCTCCAGCGTCTCCTTCTCCAAATTATGCGCAATGACAAGCGAGAACCCCCTCACCCACTCCCTCCCCTCCCTACTCTCCAACACCTCCTTCAAATCCCTCGTATCCGCAACCCCCTCCACGCTCTCATTCAACTCGCGCAAAAGCGGCACCGCCTCCTCTGCGCGGTACTTGCCCACGCTATGGTGCCCGTTGAGGAAGAAGTTGTTCCCTGCGTCGGCGGGGGTTGTGAGGCTGGAGTCGAGGATGGTGAAGTGGCCGATGCCGGGGAGGACGAGGTTCTTGAGGATGGAGGTGCTGGTGGCGGAGGCGGAGGTGAGTAGGATGCGGGCGGATTCGAGGGCTGCTTGGCCTGAGGCCGCCCAGAGTCTGCAGGAGTAGTCCAGGGGTTAGTGGGATGTAGGATTAGTGACAAGGAGAGATGGGACGCACCGTAGCTGGCGATCGTAGCGGCGGGTTTTGCTGTCTGGGGCTCTGTGATACGGTGAGAACGGCGTGGGGGAGTGGTTAACACGCGCGGAGTGGTTAACACGGGATACTTACTGGACAGTTGTTGTTGCCTGTTCAATGTCCTGCGACTCGTTCTGCAACATATTCACTGATTTATGGGATCGAGGTGGATGTGGCTTACTACGCAGGACGCGATCAGACGCTCACTTACATCCCATGCTGCACGTGAGAATGGATGACTTCCCGTAACGCGATAACCGTTAACGACCGCCCGTTAAAAGTACCGGCATGACCGGCACACGCTTATTGGCGTAGGATTGTTTGTCGGAGTTTTACATTCGTGCATTGAGAACTGTACTGCATCTCGCCTTCACCCTTCTCGTCAGTTGTGCCATTTTTATGTTCAGGATATTCATAAACTAGTGTGTCGTACCGTGTGAGCTGGTTCGAATGCATGATAGAGACTACACATGCGACTAGGGGCTCAGAAACCTCCGCCGACCCTCACAGAGAACGCTGCGTCGGACTTAGAATATAACGGATAACCATGCGCGTTAAACGTTACGGGAAGTCATCCAATCGCGTGGTGTCACGCGCGCGTGTTCGTGACACCACTTGCGCATCAACGACGACGACGACGACGACAAAGACTCCGTCGACGACAATGAGCGCATCAACACGACAGTACGGGGACCTCGCGACACAGCTCGTCACCGAGTCCCGCCGGTCAACAGCGACCGACACGCTTCTCAAATACAACGACGTCCTCGTGCGCTCCATCATCCGCGAACAGCGCCAACTCGAGACTCTCATCCAAGAAGCCCTCGACAAGCTCGCACACAACGCCATGGACGTCGACGACAACGACGGCGGCGTCGAGATGACGCCAGATGTTATATTGTACCAGACGACTATATTACGCAACAAACGATGTCTGCTCGCGTACCACCACCACCGCCTCGAACGCCTCAAAGATCTCTACTGGTCCCTCGGCGGTGCTCTGCCACTCATCCTCTCCACCTCTCCCGACTCGCAGAACTCGGACACGCGTTCGAAGCTCTCACCGCATGAAGTGGACTTCTTAAGGTCGTACAATGCGAGTATATTGCAGTTTAGATCGGGCGTGTTGGCGAGCGAGGAGGTGGATCTGTTTGCGCCGATTGAGAGGCCGCCGAAGGATCTGCATGTGCATGTCAAGGTCGTGAGGGACTGTGGGGTGATTCAGACAGAGGTGGGGGCGATTGATTTTAAGAGGGGGCAGAGGTTTATGGTGAGGAGGGCGGATGTCGAACATTTGATCGTACAGGGATATTTGGAGGAGGTGTGAGGTGTGACGGTGCGTTTCGATACCTCTGACGGGTTTGTAGAAGCTAATCCCTCGAGAAGGCCGGATATGAACTCACTCCGAACAAACGAAACGAAACAGCAAACTCCAATTTCAATGCCAAGTTATCGTTACACACGGACAAGCAACCCCATATACACAATCTGGCTGACGGCAACAAGGAACAGGAACGTTATCCGACGCGACCGGTGGGACGTGTTGACGGGCGCGGCGGTCGCTGCTGCGTCCGGGAGGATCAGCGAGCGCAGGGAGCGGAGCTGCAGGTGGTGTCAGAGTTATTATATAGAGAAGAGAGGGGGAGAGGAAGGGAGAGGGGGACGTACGAGGAAGAACGCGGTTGCGAAGAACGAGTAGAGGAAGACGAGCGAGTAGAGGGTTCGGCCAAAGTTGAGCATCCCGGCTATGATCGTCACGATCACCCCGACGAATTTGTACCCGTCGTACGCTATGAGGTCCAGCACTTGCGTTGTTCCCTGGAGGTAGAGTGTAAAGAACTCGAAAATGGAATGTATATGTTAATAATAAAGCTTACCTGGATGTTGAGAAAGTAGCATCCGCCTTTGACGAAGAGGAAGTCGAGGAGGACGACGGCGAGTGCTTTGGAGGCTGTCACGCCTAGTATCTCGGGGTGGAAACGCGAGTTCAGCCCCGAGTAGAGCGCAGCGAGGAGGATGTATGTTACGAGGGCCATCACTGCAAAACCATCAGTCCCCTCCACCATCTTCTGCAGAGTTTATAGATTGGCATGGTACGCACAGGGAATGTAGAGATCAGGCGAGTTAATGTCCTCGCGCGGGACAGCCCACTCAGACTGTCCGTTCTCGAGCCGGGTGACTTTGCGCGACCAGGGCTTGTGACGCCACGGAAAGACGACGACTTGGAGTTTCTTGATCACGTATGAGTTGGAGACGTTGAAGTGCTGTTTGACTGCGCTTATCGGGACCCAGCCGCCTAGCTGTATCACCACCAATTACAATTAGCAATTAGTCATGTCATTAGAGAGAGTGGGAGGGAGGGGAGGAGGGAGGGAAGGGGAGAAGGCGTACGTTCTTCTGGACGTAGTCTTGTCCTGCGGCCACTGCGTTCTGACCCAGCTGCATCCCAAACTGAGCAGTCGCGTCGTTCAGCCCCCACGCCGAAAAATCAGGCGTCGCAGCCGGTATATGCCCATGACTCTGCTGCTGCTGCTGAGCCATATGTCCTTGCACTCCATACGCAGAGTACGAGCCCGCCGGGGGAACGGGGGCACGGGACATCGTCGCACCAGCAGGGATCGTAGACTGAGGGTAGCCTGGGCCTGAAGGTTGGGAGTGGGGTGGCTGGGGAGAGGAGGCGTAGCGTTGGTAGCCTTGGGGTGAGGCGGGCGTCGAGGGGGGTTCGGGGATGTAGGCGGGGTGCGTCGGGACGGGGTGTTGCAGCGGCGGCGGACTCGCAGATTGGTTATAGTATGCCATCGTCGCGACAGTCGTCGTTGTCGTCGGCAAAGAGGGTGTGGATGTCGAGTCGAGTCGGGTGCTGGTGAGGTGAAACGATGGCAGAGGACAGGACACGACCCAGCGCAGCGGACACGCGAACGGGCGCCAAACATACAGGATATAAATTCGCTGGAAATTGGGATTTGTTTGCTGGCAGCGGTCATCAACCCTTGAGCTCGTCGTCCCCCATGCCATTCTTCACCGTCAAGCAGACGGACACGCCCGCCATCAAAAACGCGCCCATCGAGGGGCTGTACGAGGGCAACGGCAGCTTCAACAACCTCCACCTCGCCGCCCTCGTCCTCGTCGTCCCATGGTTCGTCAAGAAGTTCCTCCCCGTCGTCAACCGCGGCGGGTTCAAGACGTATCTCTTCATGGTCCTCGTCCTCGGGTTGCCCATTACCGTCGGGTACTGGACGTTCCAGAGCTATTATGGGAAGAGGAAGAACGAGAAGATCGTGCTGCCTGAGAGGAACCTCGAGGAGTATGTGACTATTCATGATCCTGAGTTGAAGGCCAAGTATCATGGGAAGGAGAAGATCCCCATGCAGATCTTCCATGACGCGTATTTTGAGGGCAAGATCGACTTTAATGGTGAGTTTTGACGGTTGACGCGTCCGGGAGGTGGTTGGTTGGGTGCTGACGTGAAGGACGTAGGTGATGTGCTGGATGTTTTGGAGCAGAGGCATGATTGGGCAAAGATGGTGTTCACTTGGGAGCTGTTCAAATATGTGTTTATGAACCTCATCCCCGAGGTTATCAAGCACACCGAGTCGCAGGACGAGGAGCAGGTCCGGGACCACTATGACCGTGAGTGTAGTGTTATTGCTAGAGGTATTCGTCGTGTTGACCGGTTCGTCACGCGTTGTAGGAGGTGACGACTTTTATGAATGGTGAGCAGCGCGTCGTGAGTATATTCGTCGCGTCCTGATATCGTCTCGCCAGGTTCCTTGGACCCCGCATGGTTTATACGTCAGGCGTCATCCGCGACATTACCATCGAAGAGAGCCTCGAACAGTTGCAGGACAACAAGATGACTCTCGTCTGCGAAAAGGTACGTATCCCTCCTCACTCTTCACTCTTCACCTTATCTAACCGCGTCATTATCATGATTACAGCTGGACCTCAAGCCGGAAGACCACCTGCTCGACATCGGTTGCGGCTGGGGCACCCTCAGTGCCTTCGCACACAAAAACTACGGATGCAAGGTCACAGGCGTCACGCTCGCCAAGAACCAGACCGCCTTTGGAAACGAGCGCATCAAGAACAACGTACGTTCGCCGAGCTGTAACGCGTGTGGGTGCATATTTTGACACTGCATTTATTTAGGGAGGTGATCCGTCCAGGGCAAAGATTATTTGCACCGATGCAAGGTATATTCCGGGTGGTAAGGGCGCGTACACGAAGATTGTGAGCTTGGAGATGGCAGAGGTGCGTTTCGTGGTTTGCGATGCTCGTGAATGGAATCTTATTATGGTTACGTGTAGCATGTCGGTATCCGTCGCTACCAGTCGTTCCTTCGCCAGGTCTACGATCTCCTCGACGACGATGGCATCTTCGTCTTCCAAGTCGCCGGTATCCGCCCTCACTGGCAATTCGAGGACCTCATCTGGTACGCTTCTCCCTCCTCCCCGACGCCTTCCTTCCGTCACTCACTCATCTATCACCCAGGGGTCTCTTCATGAACAAATACATCTTCCCCGGCGCCGATGCCTCCTGCTCCCTCGGCTGGGTCGTCTCCCAACTCGAATCCGCCGGCTTCGAAGTCAAGAATATCGACGTCCTCGGTGTCCACTACAGTGCTACGCTCTACCGCTGGTACAAGAACTGGCTCTCGAATAAGGAGAAGGTTATCGAGAACTATGGAGATAGGTGGTACAGGATCTGGGTGTTCTTCCTTGCTTGGGCTACTATCATCTCTCGGTAGGTCCATTTATCATACTCTGGTCATCATGGATAAGACACTGATATCTGATGTGATATTTTCAGTAACGGCGGCGCCTCGGTCTTCCAGTTCACGCTGCACAAGAACTTGAACGCGTACCCTCGTGTGCTCGGCGTGCCCAACCACACGTCCATCCACGTCACCCCCACCAAAGAGATCACGTACGTCTCTTACCTGCTCTATATACACATCCTTCCCCATTAACTGAACACACTTCTGTTATAGGCCTATTGTCTGAGGGGTTTTAGTCAATTAGATGAAGTTATGGAGTCATGACCGTAACGACTGTTAATGTTATACTTGATGGTAGCTTGCGGTATACAATTGTTGCTTTTCGATCATGATATAGTGCGAACCGATGTCCCTCGAGAGCGCTTAGAATTCGACCTGGGGTTTGGGCCTTTGAAATTTGGGAAGGAAGTAGTCAATCTGAGTGTAATTCTCCGTTCTCAGTCTGGTCTCAATTTTGAGATCCACTTTTACACTTGGTGCCTATTATTCGAGTGTATGAGACAGACTGGTACTTTCAGAAACTATTCTCTATACTGTAAAAGGCTTTACAAACAGGTTTTCTGTATTTGTACTGCAACTCTTGTGGTATGCCCTTTGTGTTGTGCATTCAATAGTATTCTACCATACAATGAACCGTGCATATTCCTTTACCCTTTTCCAAAGCATTCTTCTTCTCTTGTTGCCTGTGTCGCAAAAAACAGTAACACCTTTAGATGTCTCTAGAGGCTTGGACAGGCTTGAGATATCTAGAGACCATCTAGAGATCAAGCCTTTCCAGTCAAAATAATATTGTAAGACATCCTCATACAGGTACTCACACAACTAGAATGTAGCACAGGTGGCTCAAGTAGTCACTGAGACTCCAAATGTTGTGTGAGTGCGGTGTGGGCAAGGCTTTGCTTTGTCCTGCCATTTTCCTTTGGAGCAATTTTGGTCACTCATTCCTACCAAATTTGTGAATAGCTTCAAGCCACAACATGCTCATGTGGGGTCCCGGGCACTCTCAACACCCCTTGTACCACATGCTGCTGGAGCCAGTGGTGTGAGCACCTCTACACTGTGTATGCTGATTGGATTAGTTGGGCCCTTACTAGGACTAGGGAGTGGTATTTTCTCAATGTGGCCACTTTTCAAACTGTTACACTTTGGCCACTTAAATATTGATGCCATCAATATAAGCTATACACACTTCTTATGTTGTGGCTAAAAGTGAGTGAAATGTACATCTACAACACTTTGAAAGTACGTCTACAGCAACTACTAAGGCTCCGTTTGATGACACCGCTACGGTCCCGCTACGCTACGTTATCGCACCTAATAAGGCTGAAAGTCAGTACCATTTTGTTATCAACTGTTATACTCTGTTACAGTGTTATTGGACTTATCCTCTAATTTACTCCGTACGTCACCTCCCGTCACGGCTGCATACACTCTGTTTGCTTTTATTGGCTCCTAGTCGTGACATATTGTGACTTAAGCTGACTAACCATCAAAGGAGTTAACATAACGGAGGATAACATCACATAGCGGGATATAGCGGTGTCATCGAACGGGGCCTAATATGTTTGTGGTCCTCACATTACTAGGATCCAAACAAACTTAAGTTCCCATGCTTGAGAAACACATCGTGTTGCATCTTGCAAGAGCACAATGTGCTGGCACATACTGAAACAATTTACTTTGTTCCTCAGACATTGTAATGCCTAATATAGGTTGTAGCCAGCAGGTAGTGTCTTAACAAGGCTATAATTATGAGCACTTATATTGATGGTTTTGATCGTGGCCACAAAATCGATAGAACTTGCAGTTAGTAAGGTCAGCAAGCGACAGATCACGATTCCTGAGGCTACTGAGATGTATCAGTATATATAATAAGTTATGACTTGTGGTTAGCAAGGCCGGCAAGCGGCAGGTCACAATTCCTAAGGTTACTGAGATGTACCAATATATATAATAAGTTATGATGATCACATGAGTTGTTATTTATCAAATAGACAGTCAGTAAAATTATTTTGAAATAATACACACTTGATCTAAATAAAACATAACACGTTAACATCAGAAATTAGTCATATCACGATATCATTTTTGTTGCTGTAGAAGATATTTGATTCGACAAAGTAATATCATGAACAGAATAAAGCTCAACTCATACTTATGTCATGATGTGATACAAAGCAAAGTTCACAAATTATTCAATTTGTACAACAGAACTAATATTTTCTCTATACAAGAGAAGATATTGAAATTTTCAGATCATATTCAGAATCCTAGTTAAAATACAATCCCAGCAAGGCATGTATTACTTCTGACATTAAAATACATTGATGTCATGTCATGTTATTCAAAAGAAGCAAAATGTAAAAATAAGTGCTCAAAAAGATTAAGAAATAGGAGAATTGCCTTTTTGGGCAATTTAATAATGTCTATTAGTCATAGCAATCATTGAAGCAACAGAAAACTATAAATGTGAAAGTCTTTTTCATTTACAGCAAGTCAAAGTTTGCTACTCTAGTTACACAATTAAGTAACTTTAATCAACACATTTGGAAGCCAGGAGCCACTCGGAAACACTAGACGCACGCAGAGGCAAGAACAGTAACATGTTCTATTTTCTGAAGAGCTAATACAGGGACAGGTGGTGGACGAGGACTACTGTACATCTAGGTGTGAATGCGTTCTTTGCTTGAAAGGCGTTTATGTAAGCTATGGGCGGCTGTAACCTGCGTGGCAGGGTTACACTCTCCCCCATTTTTAAAAAATGCGAAGTGTGAAAAAGAGTAATACTATGAAACTGAAAGCCATAGCAGCGCGCAAACAAGTCCCAAAGGGCCGGGTGTACGAGAGGAATGGGGGTGACAGAAACAGTATTGAGGCTTGAAAGAAGAATGTTTGAAAGTAAAATTGCGAAAGCGACGACGAAAGCGATAACGAAAAGCGAACAGACATGTGCAAAGGAGTCATCGGACCCATCATCCGGAATCTCGTCAACAAGAATGCCAGAGCGAGGTGGGCTATTCATGACATTGACCAGCCCAGGCGACCAAAGGTAGGGGTCAACATCTTCATCGCCATCATCAGCTGCGAGAACAGCGCCCACGCGAGTAGTTGCATGCTGAGTCGTGTTGCGAGGTGGAATGCCACGGTCGGGATTTCCATTGCAATTGCTACTGCCATGGGGGATCCAACCGGCCGAGGCGGGGTCCAAGCCACAGTGGAAGCAGCCACGGTTTGTTCGGAGAACGGCATGCTCGGCTTCCGTCACAGGATGCGCAGGAGGCAACACGCGATGTTGCGGGATACCTAGGATCTCGGAGAGATGAGCAAGAGGGCAACTAACTAACCCCCACTCAACTCAGCTAGCAGAAAAGCTAGCGCAGATAGAGGAATCTGAGGAGACTAGGAACTTCCCTACTGAGGGTTGCCGGACTATCCGGGTCGGGCTAGCTCAGGCGTTCGTAATGTTGAGGGAATGAGAAGTTAGCTTTACAGGGGCCACAAGCTTGTATGAGATGTATGAGTGTTGAATAGAAGTCGCAGAAGGGGGCTAGATGCTAACCTAGCCGAGTTCAAATGGAAGGGAGACTGGGGTTCTGTGGTTGCCGTACTAACAGGAGCTTCAGACCTTTTCTTATGCAATAGCAGTACACTCTAGTTCGGGCCTAACGCAGCTGCCTTGACGGTGCCTTTGAGGAAAGTACGGTTTCTACTTACGAACCGACCAGCTTTCCAGGCTATAACGTGCAAGCGCAAGGTGCAATTACGACACGACACTCAGAAGTTTGCTATACAAAGAGATGGAATTAAAGCAGTCTTGGGAGTGGGCAAGCGGATGACTGAGGCTCAGGGAGAGGCTATCAAAGCCTGCTCAGGGAGCTGCTAAAGAGAATGGGATTTCTCGGGCTTTCTTGAGACGTACAGGTGTCTGCCCTTTTGAGTAACTTTCCCTCTCTTTATATACCAGTCTCACAAGCCGTTCCCGATTCTACGGTACATGAGGAAGTGTCTAGGCTATGTTAAAGAGTGTCCTAGCCTGTTCCAGACAGAGCCCGGAACTGGAGGGCCGGATTGTGAATTTAAGCTACAGAATCTAGAATTGTAGTCTAGGCAAGCCCGGATTTGCAAGGGCTGTGAGGCTAGGAGTAGGCTAGGTCCGGTATGTGAGTCTAGGCCTTGAATTTCAAATAGTCTAGGCTCAAACTTTTATTCCGGGGTGCTAATGATAGTCAGCCTAATTCGTTGCTTTCATGATGCACCGTACTCGTGTCGTTATGACTTGATGTCAAACACTTTTGACGCGCGACAGCGAGCAGCTGGAGGGGCGGCAGACGGGGCAGACCAGGAGTGAGAAGCAACAGGGCCGCTGGCAGGACAACGAACAATCCCTTCCTCAACCATGGAAGCCCACACATTAGCAAGGGTTGCGATTAGATTTACGATTCCTGAGGAACGAAGTTGAATCGTTTCCAGTGCGCACTTGTGCGCTGTGCTGGCGACATGTAACTTTCATGTTCCATCCGTGGGAAACTGTTGCCTTTTATGATAACACAAACTAGCGCCCAAAAGTGACAGAGATAGAATTCAGCCAAGGTCATTACATAAACACAATTGCATATCAGGTTGGCTCAAGACTGGTCCAGCCAACTACACGCATAAAATTGCTGATGTAATAGAACAAAAAGAGCCAGCTACCTACCATAATAGGAAATGCGATCAAATATTGATCATGAGCGCTTATTTAGTGCTTATATAATCATTTGCACAATTGTGATGGGACATCAAATTGATGGTGGCCTCTGATTGGCTAATGACAACTTTGTTTAGATATGATCTATAGACTTGGGGGATCATGAATCTATAATAATTATGTCATACTGATGACTAGATCTTGCATAAAATGGCAATCAATGTTAGATCTGGACAGATCTAGCATAGATCTTCAGATATCTGTTGAACCCTTGCATGGATTCATACAAAATTTGAGCATAGCAATCTAGAACATGAGAAGTATGCTTGGGTAAAATTTAATGTCAATCAAACAATGTCTAAATATGGTAATATATGAAATATATCAAAATATAGCTGAGAGACTTATTGATAATCACCTAAGTGCTATGCAATTTAATGAACTAGTGTATATTGAATTATTGATCAGTGGTCTTTAGTATACTTTGATTTGCTGACTATCTTTCTGAATTAAAACAAGTATCATTTGAATCTGAAAAGAATTTTCCTTGCATAGCATTTGAATTGGGCATTTTACAAATAATATAATACAAATGAGGCTGATTCATAGACAGGCAATGTTTGGGGTGTCTATCTATGCTTTAGCCTTATTATGCTTACATTAGCTCAAACATAGCTCAAATCATATTAGACTTGATTGCAATATTCTTAATACGAATGAATGATTTTTGTGTACAGTTAATATAAGCTTATTGAAGTAGTCTCAGATATGTACTTAGATGGTAAGCCAAGTAAATTTGAAAGGATTACCTGACTGTATGTTTGTTACTTAAGTACATAATAAAACAAAAATATAATTTACTAATAATAGAACTTATAATGTTACTTGTAACTTTAATTTATATTTATAGTAAGATAGAGCATTTAACTAGGATGAACATGAGATTGTAATGAAGATAAGTAGTATCACCTACTTGGGCAACAAAACATGTTAACCAAATTTAACTTGTTGAGAATCTAAGAGATAGATTATTCTTATTTAGTTTCAAGTATAATCAATATCAGATAGAAACATAGTACTAGATATCTGAATCTTGCAGAGTCAATTCTAGTATCTATATAAGTATTATAAATACTGAAATTTATCTTATTGTATTTGAAAATATAGAATTGATTCAATACTTGCAATTGTATTTTTGCCGCTTGCTGGCCTACTTATAATGAGTTATAATTTCACATGATGAGTTTCAGGAATCGTATCCTGCCGCTTGCCGGCCTGCTCCACACAAGTATCGACCTTTTGATTATGGTATTTGAGGGATGGGATGGAGAGGAAGCGACGACGAAGGCGGAGATTGCAGTGGAAGAGCAGGTGGTTTTTCATGATGGAGTTGGACAAGGCGTACCCAGACCCTGCACCCGAGAGCTTGGTGCGCGCAGCCTGGAGACGAGCGGCGAAAGCACGGAAGTCCTCGGAGTCATCTTGATGCACAGAGTAGAAGGCTTCCAGAGCGTCGATCTTCCAGTTAGAGGGAACAAAGCGCTCGTGAACGCGAGCGACAAAATCAGACCAGGACGAGAGGGCCTTCAGCTGATCACGATTTTCAGCCCACCAAGTAGCAGCGTCAAGGTCCTTCATTTCGATGCCAGCGAGTAGGATGTGAATGTTGTCAGCAACAGTCTTGCCTGAGAGCGCCGTGAAGGCCTCGAAGGCGTCCTCGCAGCTGCCGATCCATACAGTGATAGCTGTTGCATCAAGAGGTCCTGAGAGCGAAGGCAAGTCAAGCTTGGCAGACATTCTCAACACAGCAGGTGCAGCAGGCTTGGGCTCGAGTGGCGGCGTGAAGTGTGGAGGGTGGTCGCAAGTGCCGGCGGGAGCGGAGGTGCCAGGGGTCCCAGCTTGGCTCTGCACAGTGCAGGACGAGTTTCCTCGAGAAACACCGGATTGCTGGGGGGGCTGAGGACCTAGTGATGAAGAACGACGTACAGGAGGGCTTGTAGATGCTGTAGCCTGAGTTCCCAGGGCCACAGAGGCAGGGCGTGCAGCCTGCAAGGCTGTAGCGGGCGCTGTCTTGATGCGAGTGCGCGGGGCACGACCGACGTCGAGATTGCCGAGGATTGGGAGTTCGTGAGCAGCTGCGGTCGAACGAGTGAACGGTGGGAGGTTTTTCAGGACGGTTGCGGAGTGGGATAGAGGAAGAGTATAGTTGGATAAAGAAGTCGGTAGTCGATAGCAGTACGAGAGCCAAAATGAACAGAAGTGTTGGACGTTCAAAAAAAAGTGGAAGCTGGGAGCCACCCGGAAACACTAGACGCACACAGAGGCAAGAACAGTAACGTGTTCTATTTTCTGAAGAGCTAATACAGGGACAGGTGGTGGACGAGGACTACTGTACATCTAGGTGTGAATGCGTTCTTTGCTTGAAAGGCACTTATGTAAGCTATGGGCGACTGTAACCTGCGTGGCAGGGTTACAACATTGACACAATGATTATAGTATTGTATTCATCAAAGTTTTTGAATTTTGAAATTTGAGTAAGCAAACTTTTTTTACTTTTGTTATTGCAGTAAGTAACTTTTATTACCACTGTAACATCTCTCAAAACACTCCTGATATTAATGAAATTGTTCAAACTCCTCACTTTTTGTGAAGATTTTCTTTATATATTTTGAAATACTCTGCCTATCAAAATTGTGAGCTCAAATTTGGAATCGTGAGAACATTCTGGTCCAGATGACATATGTATCCATTTAGCATCAAAAGCAGGCTGATTGTCAAAATAAGCGCCCATAAACGCAAACAACATCCTGTGTTACTCCTTTAGGCAATTTAGTAACAACTATTAAGCTTACTCTTAATGTCCTATGAACTGATGCAATTTTTCTACTATCAGTAAGTACCAGGTTTGTTACTATTGTTACTAAAGTAAGTAAACTGACATACCTCCTGATTGCCTCTATTCATCTCATATATACTCATATTTACATAGTAAACACATCTACTTACCCTTCAAGCACCTACCAGTTATGTCATCAAATTTCTCTACTTACCCGTATAGACCCTATACAAAGTATATCAAGTTCACGATTCCTGAGGTATGAAGAAGAATCGTTCTAGTGCAAGCTAGCGCTTTGGACAACTGCAACATGTAACTCGAGTGGCTCCTCAGCGTCTAATTCTGCCAATACAGTGGGTAACAAATTCATTAGCATTTGCTTGTAGTTGGGCGCTTTTTTGATGTCAAACAGTTTTTGATTTTTGCAGGGGCCATCACACATTAAATCTACACAAAAATTACATCAGATTATAGCCTTTAAGAAGACCTTTCCAACTGTCCAACTTTCATCCCCAAAGGTGGAGATTTGAGGAAGTTATGAGTTGAATGGCTTTGGATGACGACCTGAAATTTCAAACTCCACTTCAAAATTTTATAGGCACTTTGTAGGAAGTTCAAGCAGGTAGTATTACACTTCGTACATGTATTTGAAGTACGTCCATACTGTAGAATGTAGTATTGAACGTGGAGTAGCGTGTGGCATGATTCCTTGAGAGACGAGGATAACATATGAATTCAAAATTAGCCCATTAGCTATATATTTAATGTACACAACATGTCAGCAGGTATGTAGGTGGCCAGAAATTGATGAGATCAATAGAACAGTCTTGCAGTTTGATACAAGTACACAGAGGGAAACTGAGAATATAACCAGACCAGTCTAGAACAAGTGATAGGCTTTGATTACAATAGTCAGAGTGATGTATCCTAGCCTTATAGGGTATATTGATGAGCTGAAAAAGAAATTGTGATGTTATGTTTGGCAGAAAACAGGATAGAATTTTTTTTTCCTTTTCCTCCTGACCAAATATGTGTATGATTCAAAGTTTGTCGTATTTATATCCTTATAAATGTATCTCATGAGTAGTCTCGTACCCAAAGACTTCAGGCAGCGCGGTGGTTTCTTACCGTTTTGGGACAAGTCCGTGGCAAAAGAGAAA